>JAVJIX010000069.1:2475000-2710000 GCA_036785185.1 Paratrypauchen microcephalus
GTTTTGGAGTGGCCAAGTCAAAGTCCGGATTTAAATCCGATTGAGATGCTGTGGTGTGACCTTAAACGGGCAGTTCATACAAGAAAACCCTCCAATATGGCAGAATTGAAACAATTCTGCATAGAAGAGTGGGCCAAAATCCCTCCCCAGCGGTGTGAAAGACTCATCACCAATTATCGCAAACGTTTGGTTACAGTTATTGCTGTCAAAGGAGGCTCAACTGGCTATTAGATTAAGGGGGCAATTACTTTTTCACATAGGGCCAGATAGGTTTAGATTTTTTTTGTGCACTAATAAATGGAATCATCATTCAAAAACTGAATTTTGTCTTTCCTTGGGTTGTTTCTGTGTGATATTAAAATTGGTTTGATGATCTGACAATGTTTTGAGTGATAAATATGCAAAAAACACAGAAATCAGGAAGGGGGCAAATACTTTTTCACGGCACTGTAAGTCATATGGGGGGGTTATTTAGGTATTTTCTTTATTATGTTGAATTGCAGGTGTTTTATCATTATGGGGACCGTTATTTGCAGTTGAACAATAATGATGATAATGTGGAAAACAAACAGTTTTGGTATCGGAATAGTATCGGTATCGGGCGATATCCAAATTCAGGTATTGGGATCGGATCAGAAGTGGAAAAATGTGGATCAGTGCATTCCTAGTGTAAAAGCAGATACTATACAGATATGATGTACATTCGAGTACTGCTTTTGAAATAGTGACTTGTGTTTCTTTCAGGCTCACACAGACAAACTCAACACACAAGTGGCTCTGCATCAGCTGTACCAGTACGCCAGCAAATACTACGACGGGGTAAGACATATACTGCTGCTACTACTACTGCTGCTACTATTACTACTATTACCATTACTATTACTACGACTGCAACTACTTTAACAACTACAACTTATTACTAGGCATACTTCAATATTGCTACTATTATCACTTTTAATCCTGTTTGCTTTGATACTGAGTGCATTTATTTGTAGACAAAATAAAGATTTAATCAGGAAAACAAATAACTAATTCAAAATTGCATATTAAAAGTAAAAAAAGTCCACGGTGAGAATACACTACTGATACTACTACTACTACTACTGCTGCTACTTCTGCTACTACTGCTACTGATACAGTGACAGCTACTGCTACTATCGGTACTGCTACAATATGTTATTGTAGCAGTAGTAGTATATAGTAGTACTAGTAGTAACTAGTAGTATATATACTACTAGTTTTAATGCCAATACCTACAACTGCCACTATTGTTACTAGTACTACTACTGCTGATTTTAATACTAATACTGCCTCTACTACTATTATCAATAGCAGCCTAGTACTACTGGCAGCACTACTATTGTTAAATGTTATTTCTTCCATTACTGATACTATTACTACTACATAACTACCACTACTGCTTCTACAATTTATACTCTACTATTATCACTTTAAGTCCTGTTTGTGTTGACCTTGAGTGCATTTATTTGTAGACAAAATAAAGATTTAATCAGAAAAACAAATCACAAATTAAAAATTGCATATTAAAAGCAAACAAAATTAAATAAGATTCTAACAGCATAGAAACATTAACATTAAAATTAAAATGAGTTTACAAATAATAGCCCTATCTTCATACCACGCTCGGGTAAGACATTTTCCTGTGCTTTTTTCGTATCTCGCTCAGAGCCCTTTTCCACTGAACGCACTACTGCCCACCATATTATTGCCTTTCCATTTTACTCCCCTGGCTTCACTCTCCATATACCAGAAGAGTGATTGTACAAAATTTTAATTGAAAACATTTGGGTGGGATCTGAATTGGAAAATTGCTCTGGGAATTGATTTTTGAAGGATCCATTGTGGGTCAGTAAACTGGATAAACAAAATCTAATGAACGAGTAAACAAATGTCTGTCAAGCTGCAAAAGTGTGGGGCTATATCACTAAGCTTTTAGGACCAGGGCCTGGCTCGAAACACTTTGGGAAATATAAATATTTTTTTCCCCAGATATTTCACTCCACATATTAACACATTTGCGTGAATGACTGCAGTTATTTAAAGGTCCTGTATTACGCAAAATCAAAAAATATTATATGCCCCGAGCTACAGCTAGAACTTGCGCTAGGCTAACGCAAATCCATCTCTGGAAGTGCTCCATATGACACCAAAGTGCTGAGTAAAACAACTTGTTTTATTACCAAAATAAGGCTCAGATTGTAAAAAACGTTAATTCTCCTTTAAGTCAAGTCATAATGTTGTTTCTTCCTCAAAAACATACTTGGAGTTGTGTTTTGTTTTATTCACACATGTTTGAGTAATCCTTTATTATTAGTCTGTCTACATCTCAAAAGCTCAAAAATCCTCTGTTCAGAATGCTCTCCATCACCTTGTGATGTCATATAGTGGTAGTTTTCAAGTGAACAGCCACTTTTACCTTTAGTAAAAAGTTCAGTTCAGTAGAGATTGGCAATTCCAGGGCTGAAATCATCCAAATGATTCTAGTGAAGGTGTATGGAGTTTAAAAACATAATACAGTGGTCCCTCGCTCTATCGCGGTTCACTGTTCGCGGCCTTGCTGTTTCGCGGATTTTTTATTTATTTTTTTCAATTTTTTTTATAGTGTAAGATTTTTTTGTGTTCTGTACAAGTTTTTTGTGTTCTGCGTCCTGATTGGCTAAGAGACTAGACTAGGATTAAACGTGGACTAAACCAGGTCTAGACCAGAACTAAACCAGGTCTAGACCAGAACTAAACCAGGTCTAGACCAGAACTAAACCAGGTCTAAACCTGGATTGGGCCTGGACTAAACCAGGACTGGACCAGGTCTAAACCAGGATTAAATCACTCCGTGCGGGTCTTTGCTGGTTTCGTGCGGCTCTTGCGTTCGGTTTGTGGCTCGGGCTGAGACGACGCGGTCCGGGCGCCGCGGTTCGATCTCGTGCTCGCAGCCCCGGTGTACGCACGGCCATGTGCTGGTCGTGCTGCTCTGTCACGGATTTGTGTCGTGCACTTCTCCAAGGGGTTGGTGCGCGTCGCGTCCCGGGACGTGGCAGTGCTCCTCGCGCGTCCTGCGGGGCTTCCGGGGCCGTGTCCCCCCCCCACACATCACTATTAATACATTTTGTTGAAAATCTATGAAAGTTTGAGTGTTTAAACAAGAGAGAAATGTGAGAAAAGGTTAATTCCAGTCTGAGAAAAGCGTATAATGTGTGTGGTGAGGCATTTACAGCCTTAAAACATGTAGAATAATTGTAAAATATAAAGTTGTCCTACTTCGCGGATTTCTCTTATTGCGGGTTATTTCTGGAACCTAACCCCCGCGATAAACGAGGGATTACTGTAGAACACTTCCTGTATCACCACATGATGTTACAAGGTGGACCAGAGTGTTTTCTGTCTGAAAGAAGAACTACTACTAAATCTGCAGGGTTTATGAGTTAAACATGTGTGAATGAAACAAAACTAAACTCCAGGTCTGTTTGTGATGAGGAAACTACATTAGAACAAAGATTAGAAAAAAGTGTAATACGGACCCTTAAAAGATGCACTGTGTAACTGTTGCTGAAAGGTCTGCTTGTCTCCATGACGATGTTATTGCTTTGTCTAGAATTTTCCAATACACTCCTAGACTACAATTAGTTTTTTTCGTGCTCTAAAATGTCTTGAAAATATGCTCTTACTATGAGCACTTCTCCACAGAACTGACCAGTAACTTGACCTGGTGGTGTCACATGCTTGCCGCTATAGAGGTATATATGTTTAATGCCATACTGTGGAACATTAAAGTAATAACATCTTCACAGACATAAATAGGTGGCAGACTCTCCATCAGAAAACATACATAGTGCATAAGTAATACTAAGTCAGGGGTCGGCAACCTTTACCACTCAAAGAGCCATTTGCACCCGTTTCACACAGTAAAGAAAACACTGGGAGCCAAAAAACCCTTTTGAAATTTAAAATGAAATAACACTGCATATAACGGCTTTTTTTTACCTTTGTGACATAGAATTACATTTTGAATATGAACGAACTAAAATCAAATACATTTTAATAAATACAGTGGTCCCTCGCTGCTTCGGTGATTTTTTATAGTGTATCAACACGTACTGTGTTCTGCATCCTGATTGGCTAAAGGACTGTAGACCTTTGTCTTTGTCAGTCATTCTCCTCCGTATCTCCTGTACAGAATGTGTTCAGTTTATTTAAATGTTCGATCACGAGCAGTGTGACTCTGAAGACTGAGCGGTCTGGCATTTGGGCACATGTCAGAAGGGCCGAGGCCGTGCTCTATTACGGATTTGACCACGTGTCCGTGCCCACACTTCTCCGGGTGGTCAATGCGCATCGGGAAGTAGCGGCAGTGTTTCCGCATAATGAACTGGTGGAACCGGGAGTCCAGGCGGCTGAACCAGTCCTGAGAGCACACGGATGCGTTCTCACTACAGTTCTGTGTTTGGTGCAGAGCTGTAGAACCCCTCTTCCCCATTCCACGGTCTACGGGGCCGCTTGTAGGTGTAAATTGCCAGGGCCGATGATCCCAGTCCGTCACTGCTCTGAAGTGCTGTATGTTTGCAAGTTTTCTCCCCAACAAAACCCGCAACAGCGCAGCGGCGCCAGGCGCCTCGGTCAGAGGAACTGTGAAATACACGCATATTTATACACGCAATATAAAACTGACTACTTCACGGATTTTGCCTATCATGGGTTATTTCTACAACGTAACCCCCATGATAAACAAGGGACCACTGTACTGAGCCGCATCAGAGGGATCAAAGAGCCGCGGGTTGCCGACCCCTGTACTAAGTAAATATCTTGTCAAGACAATATCTTGTCTTGATTCTTGGAAAACTGTATTAAATGACATCATGATTTTTCTGTTAACTTATTAGTACATATTTCAATTTTCCATCAAATAGCAATACTCCTGGACATGTTTAAAGGGCCCGTATTACTCTATTTTCTGATCTATGTTCTAATGTAGTTTCATCAAAAACAGACCTGCAGTTGTGTTTTGTTTCACACATGTTTGAGTAATCCTTTATTATTAGTCTGTCAACGTCTCCAAAGCTCAAAATGCTCTGTTCCACCTTGTGATGTCATATAGTGGTAGTTTATAGTATGTGTGAATGAAACAAAACACTCCAGAAATGCTTTTGAAGAGATGACAATGAGACTAAAAGCTCTCAAGAATCAATGTTGCATAATATAGGACCTTTAAACTTCCAACAGAATCCTACTTTAACATCTAAATATAAACCGCAAGCGTAGTAGAAATTGCAACGCTTGTAAAAACATCAACTTTTTTTTTTTTCAGAAATTGGGCAGCCCATCCATATTGCTATTAATAATTGAAATACCATCTATTTCTTTTCTCCTTCTTGTTGTGTCCATTGTCCAGGGTACACTTATTCCTCTACATCTCCCTTCATTGCACCTCACATCCCTGTCTGTCGTCTTTCAGATCATCGCATCCCTGGACGAGGACCCCGCCGCACAGAGCAAACAGCTCACCCACCGGCTACAGCACATAGCAGCCACCATGGAAAACAAAGTGACGGATCTCTAACGCCTCGCCAGGAGGGACGGGGGAGGGCGGGGTCTACGGATACTGCCAGTGACTATAGGGGCATAGCTCGGGTCCAAGGTGAGACACTATGAGAAGAGCAGAAGAGTAGGTCTGTTTTACTTTAAGTGTAAGTTTGCTCTCAAAGTGAAATCAAGTTTGTCTAAAGTAAACCAGGCTTAAACCAGGTCAAAATCAACTCTAAACCAGGACATCTAAACAATCATATCTAAACAAGGACTTATTGCCAAAGTCTTGTGTTGTGTTTTTAATTTTGTCAAAACTAAATAAAGACAGAAGTAGATGTAAATCAGGACTAAACCTGGACCAAACCTGGACTACTAAACCAAGACTATTTGCAAGGTCTTCTGAATTATGGTCTAAACTTCAATCATGACTTCAAGGCTACCAGGTCAAACAGGGTCCACTGGAAGACTAAACCAGGACTAAACAGGATTCAATCATGACTATTGCCAACGTCTTAATTATGTTTATACTAGAACTAAATAAAGACCAAACCAGGTTTACATTAGAGCCAATAAAGGACCAAACCAAGACGGTAAGTCTAAACCAAGATTTAACCAGGATTAAACATGGAATAAACGTGGACTAAACCTGGACTAAACCTGGACTACTGAACCAAGTTGATCTGGATTATGGTCTTAAATTCATCAGGTCAGTAAGGCCCATTGGAGGACTAAACCACGACTAAACCAGTACTAAACCAAAACTAAACCAAAACTATTGCCAATGTCTTAATTAGGTTTATACTAGAACTAAATAAAAACCAAACCAGGTTTACATTAGAAGGTTTACATTAAAGGACCGAATCAAATCTAAATCTGGACTAAGCCAGGACTCAGAAAAGCTTTGGAACGCTGTCAGATCCTGGATTAAACCAGGTCTAAACCAGGACTAAGTGACATTCGATATTTCATGGGAGCAAACTGTTGACAGAAATGAAGAGAAGTACATTTCCCATAGTGTCTCGCCTTCATTTAAAAAGTTGAAAAGGTGAAATAATTGTCTGAACTTCTGAATGAAAATGATAGTTCCTCTGTCATGGGTACGCCTTAAAACTACTTTGCCAAACTTCTAAAGGTCCACACACTCTCTCTGCGTTTTCCCATATTGCATTGCAGCGACCTATGCCCCTTACTGTCACAGGATCCAATCAGATGTTCAATTTCTTTGCGTGTAGAAAAAAGGTTTTAAAATTGTATTCTATATTTTTTTTATGGTGCAGTCTTTCTGAGGAGAGCTTTATAATAATAATGAGAATATCTTTTTAAATTGATCAAGTATGTGGTGTTTTTATGATGCGTATATATAGTACATTATGTATGAGTGTGAAAATGAGAAAGGGGTGGATGCACACACAGGATGCCTACTGCCCACTCTCCATTGACTGGAGCCTGGACTGGATCTTGGTCTAGGACTTGGACCAAAACCAGAGACCAAAAAGGGACCCAACTAGGACTCGGTCTCCTATGACTGACAGGTCACCAGTTGACGCAGTGGCTTGTTGCTGGAAGAACACAGTCGGAGTTTAAAGATGCACAAAGGAGTCCGCAACCTGCCTGTCTCCATGGAAATGTTATTGCTTTGCTTGGAATGTTCCACAGCGAGGCATTAAGAATGTCTGTCTTGCATTTATTCAATTGCAGGTGATACTGTTGTTCAGAAATAGCTTGAAATACATTCTTAAAGGAAAAGTAACGTTTTTTTTTTTACAATCTGAGCCTTCTTTTGGCAATAAAACAAGTAGTTTTACTCACCCATAGCAGTTTGGTGTCAATTGGAGTGGTATCGCAGAAGTTATGTTGGAGCCGTTCTGTTCTACTAATGTTCCCGTATCCGTTAGCGTGAGTGCTCGGGGCACTGCTTTGCGCTCTCCAAATAACACAAACTTTAGCACTTTTCAAATCACAGAAGATCGCTGTGTCAGGGTAGACTTTTAGTAGATTCCAAAACGGCCTGAAACCCGATATCGCAACAGAAAAGTAAAGTTCAGAGCGGTGTTAGCTTCTTTCGGACTAGCGGTGTTTACAAAACAGCTGAGTTCACGCATGCGCACTGTCCTCTCTGATGACGTCATCAAATGAAACTATAGCTGGATATCGGAGTTCAGGCCGTTTTGGAATCCACTAAAAGTCTACCCTGACACAGCGATCTTCTGTGATTTGAAAAGTGCTAAAGTTTGTGTTATTTGGAGAGCGCAAAGTAATGCCCCGAGCATATGATACGAGCACCATGTTAACGGATACGGGATCATTAGTAGAACAGAACGGCTCCAACATAACTTCTGCGATACCGCTCCAATTGACACCAGACTGCTATGGGTGAGTAAAACTACTTGTTTTATTGCCGAAAGAAGGCTCAGATTGTAAAAAAAAAAACGTTACTTTTCCTTTAATACGTGCTGGCTCGCCTCTCCATAGATCTCATGTGTAACTAATGAAAAATCCTACATATATACAGTAGAAGTAACTTTGTAAGGAGTAGCCAGCTCGAAAATCTGTCTCTTGTGCATGTTATAAAGTGAAAACAGTATAATAAACCCCAAAAACATCATGGCCAAGACTAAACCAGTGCGTCACCGTGGGTCTAAATGACTTCCAGCAACAAGCCACGAAAATGTAGTGAATTCTGTTTTTGACTGAAAAGCACAGTAGTCCATGTCCCTTTATTGTACAGTGCCATGATACATTCCACTGCAAATAAAGCACACAACACATTTTATACAAATCATTTATCTTAATTTCACCGTTTACAGTTTATTTCTTTGCTCTAGTCTTCTCCTGATTTCATCCATCCATCTTAGCACTGCAATAATGTCCACTCACGAGTTCTTAAACGGTAGCGATGGAGCAATATAGTGACGATTTCCAAATGCATTGTTAATATTGTTTTTATATATATATATATTGTATCTTTTCAATAGTCATGGAACACTCTGCCTCTAAAATTAGCTGCTTATTGCCAATGTTAATAATAATTTGATACTGTTCATATGTATTCTTTGTTTAGAAAATGTTTCAGAAATATATCAGTTAAAATGACTTTAATGGAAAGCGTTTGTTGAACCGAACAGTTTTGACCAATTAGAGCAACAAAGACTGTAGCTTATTAAGAATGTTTCAGGGTTAATTACTATTTAAAGCGCCCATATGATGCTATTTTCTGATCTATGTTCGAATGTAATTTCCTCATCACAAACAGACCTGGAGTTATGATTTTTTCCATTCACACGTTTAACACACAGACTGCAGTTCTTCTCTCAAATAGAAAACACTCTCATGTGGTAATACAGGAAATGTTACACTGCTTTTAAACTCTCTACACCTCCACGAGAATCATTTGGATTATTTCAGACCTGGAATTGCCAATATCTAAATTGAAAACTAGCATTTCATGACGTCACAAGGTAGAACAGAGCATTCTGATCTTTGGAGATGTAGACGGACTAATAATAAAGGATTACTCAAACATGTGTGAATGAAACTAAACACAACTCCAGGTCTGTTTTTGATGAGGTAACAGTATTATAATATCACTAAAAGCTCATAATATAAAACCTTAAATTAATACCCCACCCCCTAATAGAGCAGTTACTGAACTGAATCATTCTTAATAGACCATTTGCTCAGTATGAATTAAGACTAATTAAGAGGTACTTATTGGGCACCCATTCACTGTAACACCTGGTGGTAGCCACAGCTGTCCTGGGGCAGACTGAACAAAATGAAGTTGCCAATCCTCAGCATTGGCCCCTCCCACCACCACCAATTATTTACAAACTCCTGATTCTTATGAGGTGGGTCAAGTGTCTTGCCTAAGGACAAGTTGGAGCTGGAGCCGAACCACTGACCTTTGCGTTTGTGGGAGAATGCTCTAGCCACTAAGCCACTGCTACCCCCCAAAAGAAATGATAAATCTGACATCATAGACTTTAAAAGAAATGCCTTTAAACATGTCAGATCAGAGGGCCCTAAAAACTGCTCACAAAAGTCATTTTACTTGCTGTAGCTTTACTTTTGCAGCGTATAGAAGGAGGTAATCATGTATATAGATATAATAGTATTGTAATGGGGTGTGAGGAGGGGGCAGGGGAGGGGTGTGGGATGGAGATCTCACGCTTAATTAGACACCGTCATCTGTAATCGGTAAATTACAGGTTTCATAGAAAACTTAATTGTACCCTGTATCTGGTTCTGGTGAATATGATGGGGCGGAGAAAGACTGACGAGATGACAAAGGACTATCAGATAGTCTACACAAAGTACTGACTAGATATGGACTCTATAAACCAGTTATAAACCAGGACTGAACTACACTTTACATTAGCCTTAATAATGTATGAAAAAAGACTTGATTCAAAAGGATCAAATAGTTTTTAAATAGTCTTTCTGATGTATTAAGGCTAATTAGGTGCAGTAATCACAAAGTGTTGCCATTCATAACATGTTCTTTTGAATGGTCAAAAGTCCTCAAAATGGCATCCATGAGAATACCCAAAACTAGACCAGGTTCAAACCAAGAAAATCAGGCCTGGAACTGAACTAAACCAGGATTAAACCAGGGTAAAGTAGGCCAAGGTTTAAAAAGACTAAACTACCAAGACTACAAGCAAGAACTAAACTAAGACTAAGACAGATATCTATTGGTTTTTGAGTGATGTAAAATTTCCATGTAAAATTAAATGCTCTGTCTTTTGAATAGTCAAAAGTCCTCAAAATGGCGCCCAAAACAAGAAACTGAAACCCATGAATATAACGGTACAAAATTGATTCTGGGACTGAACTAAACTGAGATTAAACTGGGGCCAGTAGGTCTAAACAAGGACAAACTATGTCAGGACTATAGGGTAAGAGGAACTGCAGAGTTGAAGCTTAGCCCATTTCCGGAGCAGGCTGCCCCCCAGCGGCTCTTGGCACTGACCAGTGCAGAGCCCTGCCACTCGGTGTAATGACATCAGCAGGGGGCGCTCTTGATCCTAATTACACAGGGACTGCAGATCAGTCATGTCTTCTGTTAACTGAAGTCTGCTCTCAGAAACTAAAAGGAACCCCAAACCAGGTCTTAACAAGGATTAGATCAGTCTCCTCTCCCAAACAGGAATGATGAAAAACCTGATCTAAAACAGGACTAAAATAGGTTTAAACCAGAGCTAAACAAGGGCTAAATGAATATTAGACCAGTACTAAACCAGGTCCACACACAACATAGACTAAACTGCAGGTCTAAACAAGGACTAGCTCAGTATTAGATGTACCGTCTCATCTCCTAACTAGAAATGATAGTAGACCAGACCAGGACGACATCAAGCCTAGACCAGCCCTAGACCAGACCTAGACTGCAGACTTGTCCTGTCTCTGCTATTGCTGACGGTGGTCTCCTCTCCTGAACAGAGTTGATGCAAGCCTTTCTTTGACCAAAGTCGTGCCTTATCCCTGATGCATATATAGTGGGGCTGGTGTTGTGGCGGGTTGACTCTCATACAGATAAGGCTGGACACAGTGTGTAGTCGGAGTGGTGGTTCTGTGCTGTAGATGCTGTGACCAGAGGCTCACTCTTTCTGTTGCGGTTTAGGTGTGTGCGTTGTTTTGAGTGTCTGTGCTGTGTGCTTATAGGACTGTGGTAGCAAAGGCAAAAGCCAAATGAATACATGTTAAAGTGGCCAACGTGATTTGAACTGAAACACAACACTGAGTAAAGGGTTTGTGTGACACTCCTGAGTAAAGGGTTTTTGTGTAAAATGAATATAGTGCTAAATTGTTAATGGTGTTTAATTTTGCCCTGTGTTTCTGAGCTATTCCGCAGTGTGTGCGATAAATGACAATATATACTCAAATGACCTTCTTACTGCTGTGCAGTTATCATTTTTATTTCTTGTTTCCTATACTCTACAGATCTTTGTAAAACATGTTGAAATACTGTATTCTAACTGTATACTCTATGCATATGTCCTGGGACGCAAATACAAATGTTCAAAAACTTGTGCTGTGGTCTGCCTGTGTATTCTGTCTATGTTCCATTCATATGAACAGTACAGTGGGATGATTAGCTCAAATGATTAGCTCAAATAAGAGTACTATTATACTCAACAAAAATATAAACGCAACACTTTTGTTTTTGCTCCCATTTTTCCTGAGATGGACACAAAGATCCAAAATTCACTCCAGATACACAACACTACCATTTCTCTCAAACATTGTTCACAAATCTGTCCAAATGTGTGACAGCGAGCACCTCTGCCCCACCGAGACAATCCACCCCACCTCACAGGTGCGCCACATCAAGATGCTGATCCGACATCATGACCAGTGCACAGGTGCGCCCCAGACTGCCCACAATAAAAGGCCACCCCGAAATGTTCCTTTTTTTTTTTTTTTTTTTTTGCTTTATTGGGGGTCTGGGGACTCAGAACCAGTCAGTATCTGGTGTGACCACCATTTGCCTCATGCAGTGCAACACATCTTCTTCACATAGAGTTTATCAGATTGTCAATTGTGGCCTGTGGAATGTTGGTCCACTCCTCTTTTTGTTGAGTGTACTTCAAAATATTACTGATAAATGCACAAAGTACTGGCCCACAAATGACTCAAGAACAAGTAAAAAGTATTTGGGGAACAGAAGTAACTGTCTGGATGAAACACCTACTACCCATCTGTGAATAATAAAAAATAATGCATTATTTTTATACAGCGCTTTTCCACACACTTGGAATCACTTTACATTTGTACATTCTTCATTCACTTCACACTGTGGTGGTAAGATAATACTGTAGCCACAGCTGCCCTGGGACAAGCTGACAGAAGAGAGGCTGCCAGTCTGGCCCCTCCAATTACCACTGACACACCATATTCATAATAGGCCATGTGTGTCTTGCCAAAGGACACAATAAATGTTTTTGCCACTGGCACCCCACTAAGGCACCTGGTTTTCCCTCCTTCCCCTCCTTGCTTCGCTTCTGAGATCTGACGACATCAGGCTGTGACAAAGAGGGGTGACCTCTTAATTAAACTGTAGTAAAATCATTGTGACTTAAAAATAAACTGAAACAGAAATGCCCAAACTCAGCTGTAGCACTAAAACACTACAGTGAAATGAGTGAACTACATTTTACCCAAGTAATTAACTAAAAAATCCGGTTCCCACAACAGAGATTCAGTTATTCAGCCCCAAAGAGGTTCAAAGCTTTCCCTGAGCAGTCATTTAAACAGAAATATACACTTGAGGACAAAATTATTAGCCCCCCTATGAAATTTTAAGTTTTCCCCAAGATTTTTTTTATTTCTGTGTGGAAAATAAAATAATGTAAGCACCCAAAATAAAACTAGGATGTCTAAAAAAGCTGTGTTATTAGTTTTTGGTGTTGCTCTGGTTAAAAGCACTTTTGAAATACTTTTAAAACAATGACTATTTTGTAGAGGGGCTAATAATTTTGTCCTCAACTGTATATAATTTAATATTTTACACTCTGACTAAACCAAAACTGGAGTAACTGTGAGAAGCCAAAGTGATGCTGGCTCATAAAAGTTGCAGCAGGAGGATTCAACTGAACAAATCAATAAACCAAAAGTAAGTGAAAGAGGCTCTGTGAAAGACAAACGGGCCTCCTTATTTAGCACAATGTGATAAAACGTGCCGTAATGTCCAACCACCAAGGCCTCTAATAATAATAATAATAATACATTTTATTTATAAAGCGCTTTTCAAGACACTCGAAGACGCTTCACAAATCATAAAAGAATAAAATATCACAAAATGTACAACATAAAGTCAAACATTTAAAATATCACAAAATTTACAATATAAAATCAAACATTAAAAGCAATTTTAAACAGGTGGGTTTTCAGTTCTTTTTTGAAGGTGGGGAGATCAGAGCAGTCACGGAGGGGTTTGGGCAGTGAGTTCCAGAGGGTGGGGGCAGCGATGGAGAAGGCTCTGTCCCCCCAGGTTCGGAGCTTGGTCCTACAGGGCAGGGACAGGAGGTTGGAGCTGGAGGAGCGGAGGGAGCGAGATGGAGTGTGGTGGAGTGTGGTGGTGGAGCAGGTCTGTGAGGTAAGGAGGGGCCAGGTTGTGAAGTGCTTTGAAAGTGATGAGAAGAATTTTGAAGTGGATGCGCTGAGGGACGGGGAGCCAGTGGAGTTTGTGGAGGACAGGGGTGATGTGTTCACGTGAGCGGGTGTGGGCGAGGAGCCGGGCAGCGGAGTTCTGAATGTACTGTAGTCTGTTGAGGGTTTTGGATGGTGTACCGTAGAGGATGCTATTGCAGTAGTCGATTCTGGATGTGATAAATGCGTGTATGAGAGTTTCAGCGGCAGAGAAGGTGAGTGATGGGCGGAGACGGGCTATGTTTTTGAGGTGAAAGAATGCAGTCCGGGTTATGAATTTGACGTGGGGTTCAAATGAAAGAGTGGGGTCGAGGAGCACACCGAGGTTACGGATGAGTGGGGATGGAGAGAGTGTGGTGTTGTCAAAGTGCAGGGTGAAGTGTTGTGAGGATTTGGTGAAGTTGTGTGGACCGATGATGATAAAGTCTGTTTTGTCGCTGTTTAGTTTAAGGAAGTTGTGGTTCATCCAGTTTTTGATGTCTGTTAGGCAGTGGGTGAGAGTGGAGTGGATGCTGGGGTTGATGGATGTTGTGGAGATGTAAAGTTGGATGTCGTCAGCGTAGCAGTGACGTCAGCGGCAATATCACAAAACTAAGAATAAACTAAAGCTTTAGATATGAACTCAAGGTACATTTGAGTTATTATACTGGAAATGTGTTCTCTGCATTTGACCCACCCTATAGCCAGGGCGACCTCACCAATCTCCACATGTTGAGCTAACAGTCAGGGAGCCAAAGTCTTAAAAGCTCAAAAAAATGGGTTGAACCTGACATGGTCTGCTATACTTTTTATTTGTTTTTGTTTTTTTTGTTAACTTTGACCCTAAGGACCAATAATTGGAGAGTCTGCTCTGCTGGAAATATTGCAACAAAATGTTTGGGTCATTTTAGTGTATGAATCCTTTATTTTTCAATAGAAAATTTTGAAAAATTAAAAAATTTCCTGAAATCCTCAGTGGATTGGGTAAGCTTTCAATAAATGTATTCCAGATGTAAAGAACACATGTGGTGACAACATTCAGTGAAAAAATAATTCTTAAAATACATTTCTACATGATTTTGGCTCAATTTAATGCAAAAAAATAAGGTGTTTTCTTACTTTTTTTTCCAATATTTTCATCTTTATCTCATTGGCAATCAACTATTCCCCCAAGTTATGACATCCACCAATATGCCATTCTTTTCACCAAACAGTATACTTATTCCACAGAAAAAAATGATAAAAATCCAAGCAAAATCAATGGATCCGTGACGACTAGACAGGCCCAGAACCTCAAGCGAATTTTAGGCTCCTCTCCAAAAGGCACACTGGATATTTAACATGGTTGTTCATGTCCACATTATTAAACTTCATGGCCTAAGCATCTTTTTAATTTCAACATAACTCTGTTCTCCAAATGGAAATGTGTCACAAGAAATTTAATACAACAAAATAACTTTATTATGTCATTATTTTATTGCCTCAGATGACAAATATTAACAGAACAAAATAATTTAAAGGGACAGTGTGTAAGATTTTTACCCGTTAATTACTGAAATTGAAGATACCCATTCAAAAATACATTGTTTTCCAAGCCTTTTCACTTCCATCATGAAATCAAAGTATTCTTTTGGACTTAGATATAGTCACATAAAAGGGGGATCTTCCCCATGCAGAGGCAGCCATTTTGAATACGAGAGCCACAGAAGGACATTTGGGCTCTGCCTTCGCCTTCGGCAAGGCTCGTGGTTTTGGGTAAACAACACAAGCATGCTGCCGGATCAGACATCGTAATGGATCTAACACGTGTTTTGGACTAAATTGTTTTACTGGATTTTATTCGCTGGATCCTTACGGACAAATTGAGAGCAAGTTTATGGTGAAATACAGAGTTTGACCTGTGCAAAGCATTCTAAGGTAAGCTAACCTCGTTTTGTGCTTTTCTGTATAAAAGCCCCATGTGCTCGGGGAGTGATTGTTTTGCAGGGAAATGAATTGCATAGTCAAAAAGAGGAGACTGTAAGGTTTCATTTGATGTGTAGAGTGTCATGGTACATGATCGGGAATGTGTGTTTTCATGAGAAAATAAAATAAATAAATAACCGGGACCGCGTTTTATTTATACAGTAGCGGTGCGCGGCTCGTGCGCGCGCCCGGGTGACCCTCGAGGTCTGCCGTAGCTAAAACAGAAAGTGCAATAGCACCATCCACCTATGCGCCACGAATCCTACACACTGGGGCTTTAAGATTAAACTTAATTATCTAGGTGTAGGTTCCTGTGAAGTGGGATAATCAGGAGGGTGGCACACTGCAGATACTGCTCTGGGGATAAACTAGGGCTGGGCCATACGGAGCAAAAAATATTTTTCGATATATTTTCTTATATCTCGATATACAATATATACCTCGATACCCCCCAAAAACTACTGCAAAAACAAATATGCCAAATTCCACAAAGTCTTTTTTAATTGAAGTGCAATTGAAGTGCAGGTCATGTAGGAACAAAGTGCTTCTGCGCCAAAAAAAAAAAAAATCCCTGTATAGAAAAATTATTAACTGTAAAACTGCTGGTTGTGGCACCGTCGTGTTGAATGAGACACATTAATTAAATATAAACATTATATCGATATATACGATGTCAAAATCCATATTGAGTTTAAAAAAATATAGAGATATATTTTAAACATCGAGATATCGCCCACCCCTAGGATAAACCTTCACCCTCACCACCTGAGGAGACTGCAAACAAGGTGAGTTATACAGCAGCGTGATAAAAGACACACACACACACGCACACACACATTATTTTTTGCATTAAATTGAGCCAAAATCATGTAGAAATGTATTTTAAGAATTATTTTTTCACTGAATGTTGTCACCACATGTGTTCTTTGCATCTGGAATACATTTATTGAAAGCTTACCCAATCCACTGAGGATTTCAGGAAATTTTTCATTTTTCAAAATTTTCTATCGAAAAATGAAGGGTTCATACACTAAAATGACCACACACACAAAAAATTTCGCGATCTTTCCGGCAGAGCAGATCCTCCAATTATTGGTCCTTAGGGTCAAATTTAACAAAAAACAAATAAAAAATATAGCAAACCATGTCAACCCATTTTTGAGACTCGGCTCCCCGACTATAAGGACTAGCTTAGCTGGAGGATTTGACCTGTTGTGCATGTTTTGGGTTGATGGAGGAAACCCACCCAGACATGGGTGAAATATGCAAACCCTGCACAGAAAGGCCCGGGAGTTGAACTTGCAAACTTCTGAAATAACTTCATAATAGTGTTTTACATCCAGTTTACACATCTTAATGTCAGAGGTTTAAAGTGGACTGTGGAGGGTTGGATATGGCATGGCTGAATAAATAGTAGCCTTATGGCAGGGGTGTCCAAACTTTTTTTTTTATCAAGGGCCATATATTTAAACACAGACGAAGCAGAGGGCCAATCGAGGGCCATAGACTGGTGCTCAGTCACTCATTATCAAATATATGCATGTTTAACACATTAGAATGAGCTATCAGTCCTTTATTCATGCCAAGATCCTCAAAACCACACAATAAATATTAAATATTGCCTTATCAAGGTAGCTTAAAAAAACAAACTTGCAGTCAAGGTAATTTGGGCCAATTCACCTGGAAGACTGAGAGCCAAGAAAAAATTGTCTGAGGGCGGCATTTGGCCCAGGGGCCATAGTTTGGACATGCCTGCCTTATGGTAAAGTAAAACTGAAGTGGGAGTAGAACCCAAAAGACAGTTACATATTAAATAATTTGTTACAGTGAAAAGGAATTTAAATAGTAGTGACCATGTATAAAATGAAAACTATCCTAAAATGGAGATCAAATCTAAACTAATGTAGGCAGTAGAATAAGAGGTGAAAAGTGAAAATGGCGAGGGTATCCTCCTCAGGTCTCCTTCTGGGGTGACCTGGAGCACAGAGCACAATAGCAACCACCTCCTGTCCTCCGTCCGCATTCATGTCTTTTGCTTCTAAATGGAAACCTCGCACCACGTCAAAGTGCGCAAGCAGAGATTGGTGCTAAATAGTCACACGACTGTCGTCCTGGCAACAATGGAGGTGCTTATATCCCAGCACAATAAAACCAAACACATGCAACAATAATAAAACCCCCAAAGACAAATGTGAGATAAAACATTCAAAGCTAGAATGTAAAAAAAACATCATCCTGTCTACACCAGCTGATAGCCTACTAACCAGTCAGATAAGAAAAGCAAGTAATGTCACCAGGCTATGGTCAGATCTGTGGAAAAGCAAGCCCGCTTTCTGTAACAATGCATGTTTGTATTGTTTAGCAAAAAAACACCTGCAAGTAAATAAATGCAAATTAATTTAATGCTGTACTGTGGAAGATCCCAACAAAGCAATGACATCTCCATGGGGACACCAGGAGGCGGACCCCCTGACCAGGAAAGTTCCAGTGCCCGTTTAAATCATTCTAAATTCATGTTTTGCGTTCCTTTAAATGACATTCTGTTATGTAATTCTTGTGTCACTTTCCTTGTTACTGCTCCCAAGTCCCTCTGTGATGATCAATATCCCAGCAGCACTTGGAATGATGACCAAGGCTTTCTTTTCAAATGCCACATCAGGGAACCTGTCACAACCCCCGAATACAAACAGGAGCGCTATTGAGTCATCTAAACTCACACTTGCATCTGCTGTCACTGGCGTCGTCATGGTGAAGGTTGGAAAGTTGCAGAAGAAACTTTAATAAGTGACAGGTGAGATTGAAAATGTTCTGAAATATGGTTTTAAAGGAAAAGTTGGGTTGTGTGCTTTTTTTTTTTTAGCCAGACGCCTAACAAATGCTATGTGTAAGTCATTATTATACATTATTTGTTTTTTTGTAAACAGCAATATTGATCTAATCTTAATTGATCCAAATGACTTAAAGGAAAAGTAACGTTTTTTTTACAATCTGAGCCTTCTTTCGGCAATAAAACAAGTAGTTTTACTCACCCATAGCAGTCTGGTGTCAATTGGAGCAGTTTTGAAGAAATTATGTTGTAGCCGTTCTGTTCTACCAATGATCCCGTATCCGTTAGCATGAGTGCTCGGGGCATTACTTTGCGGTGTCCAAATAACACAAACTTTAGCACTTTTCAAATCACAGAAGATCACTGTGTCAGGGTAGACTTTTAGTGGATTCCAAAACGGCCTGAAACCCGATATCCAGCTATAGTTTCATTTGATGACGTCATCAGAGAGGACAGTGCGCATGCGTGAACTCAGCTGTTTTGTAAACACCGCTAGTCCGAAAGAAGCTAACACCGCTCTGAACTTTACTTTTCTGTTGCGATATCGGGTTTCAGGCCGTTTTGGAATCTACTAAAAGTCTACCCTGACACAGCGATCTTCTGTGATTTGAAAAGTGCTAAAGTTTGTGTTATTTGGACACCGCAAATCAGTGCCCCGAGCACTCACGCTAACGGATACGGGATCATAGAAGAACAGAACGACTACAACATAATTTCTTCAAAACTGCTCCAATTGACACCAAACTGCTATGGGTGTGTAAAACTACTTGTTTTATTGCCGAAAGAAGGCTCAGATTGTAAAAAAACGTTACTTTTCCTTTAACTATAGTTCAGTTGAATCATACACGTGATGTGCCACCTCCAGAAAGTTATGTAATGTTGCTTTAAATAGACAAGAAACCCATCGGTTCACCAACATATAAACATGAATGTATGGACTTTTCTATCTTAAAGATAGAAAAACATACAGCCTCCCAAATGTAGCAGTGAATTGTGTTAAATCTGTTGTCTGTAATCCACTCTCTCTCTCCCTTTCTCTCTCTCACTCCCTACCTTTCTCCACCTCTCTCTCCCCCCATCTCTTTTTCTTTCAACCCCCCTCCCTCGCTCAGACTCAGTAGCAGCAGTTTTGAGCAGCAGGTTCACTCTCACCTCCACGTGTATCCAACATAATGAGATTGGACTTTGATATTCTTCGCCTCTGGGAGGAAAAAGGAAGAGAACTTTTGTGAAAAAAACAAAAAAAAAACAATGACAAGGTGACGTTGTTTTAAACTGTTGTTCTGATGAATAATTTAAAATGCCCATAAATAACAGATTTCTAGGGCACCTTAAGCTGCACAGAGCCGAGCTACATTGTGCCATCGGGGAAAAAGTAGGAAGTAAAATGGAAACTGTTAAAGAAGTGTGTCCCTGAGTATTGAGGCAAGGGCGAATGGGTTTATCTTTTTAATGGTATAACATAGAATCAAGGCCTGTTCAGACAGCTGTACAGGGGTAAGTGATGTACACAAAAATGCATCTTTAAAGGAAAAGTAACGTTTTTTACAATCTGAGCCTTATTTCGGTAATAAAACAAGTTGTTTTACTCACCCATATCACTTTGGTGTCATATGGAGCATTTCCGGAGATGTTTTAGATTAGCGTTAGGCTAACGCCGATAGCCTAGCGTGACTTATAGCCATAGCTCGGGGCATTCCCAGAGCATGTAATATGCCCCGTGCGAGCTCCAAATAACACAAACTTTAGCACTTTTCAAATCATAGAAGCTCGATGTCTTTAGTCTACGATTTCGTTTGAATCAAAACTGGCCTGTAATCCGAGATTTATCCATAGTTTACAGCTATGCGTTCCATGTTTGGGTCCCGGGAGCTGAGAGCACACTCCGCGCATGCGCACTGGCGTCCTCATCTACTCGAATCTATGGCTAAATCTCGGATTACAGGCCACTTTTGACCAAACGAAATCGTAGACTAAAGACATCGAGCTTCTATGATTTGAAAAGTGCTAAAGTTTGTGTTATTTGGAGCCCGCACGGGGCATATTACATGCTCGGGGAATGCCCCGAACTATGGCTATAAGTCGCGCTAGGCTAACAGCGTTAGCCTAACGCTAATCTAAAACATCTCCGGAAATGCTCCATATGACACCAAAGTGATATGGGTGAGTAAAACAACTTGTTTTATTACAGAAATAAGGCTCAAATTGTAAAAAAAAAACACGTTACTTTTCCTTTAAGTTACTTTTTTTACATCCTGATCAAAATAATAATTTTAAAAAATGCCAAAACGTGCCTGTATTATTTTATTATTTTATTTTTATTTCTGTCAGCACAAACACATGGGTTTCCACAGTAGCTTTAGGAAGTGGTGCCATTATTCAACTCTTAGACTTAGACTTACACAGACTTAGTCAAACTTTATTGATCCACAAGCAAAATGACTTGGACTCAACACCAAAGACGGTCAGGTAAAGATCAGTTGAAAGGATTCAAAGTTACCAGCTCTAACTGGATTGGCTGACTTACCTTGGTTGTATTCTCACACATCACCACTAGATGCTATCTACATTAGTGCAGTCTGATAGTGTGACTTTGGCCTGACAGAAGGAGAGCCGAGAGCACAGGTGAGTCTGAACAAAGGGAGTGGCTCGGTGACGGTGGAACAGGATTCACATCTGACATCTGCTGGTGAAAAGTCAAATAAACTTACAGATGGTAGCTCTAAAGCAGCGCTGTCAAACATGCGGCCCGGGGGCCAGATCCGGCCCTCCAAGACCTTTAATCTGGCCCTCGGCTGATTTTCTATTCAAATATTTTAATTATATTTCTAAACCAGGACTAAACCAGGACTAAACCAGGTCTAAACCAGGTCTAAACCAGGTATAAACCAGGGCTAAACCAGGACTAAACCAGGACTAAACCAGGACTAAACCAGACATAAACCGGGGCTAAACCAGGGCTAAACCAGGACTAAACCAGATATAAACCAGGACTAAACCAGGTCTAAACCAAATCAAATCAAAGTCAGCTTTATTGTCAATTCTGCCATATGTGTTCAACATACAGTGAATCGAAATTTCGTTTCTCTCTGGCCAGGTAGTGCAAAAAGACAGTGTACAAAATACAATATGAAGACAAAACACAACAAAAACTATCTAAGACAGAGATCTAAAGTTAAACTAAAGTCTAAGATCTAAAATCTTAAAGCAGTGCAACATAATAAATAAATACCTATATACAGATGTCCAAAAGTGTGCAGTGTGCATCAAAAATGTGCAATGGAAGATACAGCAGTGAAATGGTAATGTGCAATAGAATGTGCATTGAAGTTAAGATAAAAATAAATGTGCAACAGTAGTAATTCTAGTGCAATAACAGGAGTAAACAACAGTACAACAGTAGTAAAATTCCAGTAGTAAATGTAAATGTGCAACAGTGCAACAGTAGTCCTTAGCAGCAGTTTTTTAAAGTGTCTTTTTATGGAATACAGGTTATGCCAATCTGGGGGGTGGGGGGTGGGAGATGGGTAAGGTGAGAGTTCAGCCTCCTGACAGCCTGGTGGATGAAGCTGTTTGACAGTCTGGTGGAGTGGGCCCGGAGACTCCGGTACCTTCTCCCCGAGGGCAGGAGGCTGAACAGGCTATGCTAGGGTGGCTCGGGTCACCCACAATGCTGGACGCTCTGCGGGTGAGGCGGGTGTTAAAAATGTCCAGGAGGGAGGGGACAGAGACACCAGCGATCCTCCCAGCTGCATTCACTATGCGCTGCAGGGCTTTCCTTTTCTGTTCAGTGCAGCTCCCGTACCACACAGTGATGCAGCTGGTCAGGACGCTCTCAATGGTGCCTCGGTAGAAAGTGGTCATGATGGGTCGGGGGGCTCCAGCTCTCCTCAGTTTGCGGTGGAAATAGAGGCGCTTCTGAGCCCTCTTTGCCAGTGATGTAGTACTCACTGTCCAGGAGAGTACCCCAAGGAATTTGGTGCTGCTCACCCTCTCTACAGCAGCACCGTTGATGGACAGTGGGGGGTGCTGGGTGGGGCCTCTCCGGAAGTCAATAACAATCTCCTTGGTCTTTTCAACATTCAGAAGGAGATTGTGATTGCTGCACCACTGGGTCAGAAGGCTCACCTCACTCCTGTAGTTTGTCTCATCATTATTAGAGATGAGAACCAGGACTAAACCAGGTCTAAACCAGGTCTAAACCAGGTCTAAACCAGGTCTAAACCAGGATTAACCAGGTCTAAACCAGGACTAAACCAGGTCTAAACCAGGTCTAAACCAGGTCTAAACCAGGTCTAAACCAGGTCTAAACCAGGATTAACCAGGTCTAAACCAGGTCTAAACCAGGTCTAAACCAGATCTAAACCAGATCTAAACCAGGTCTAAACCAGGACTAATCTAGGACTAAAGTTCAAATAAAAATGACTTCTGTAACAGATTTGCATTTCTCTGCACAAATATTTGGACTTATTGATATTTTTGGGGTATATATACCATGAGTTTTCTGATCCGGCCCTTTTGGAATCAAAGTTGGTTGGATGCAGCCCCCGCTCTAAAGGCATACAAATAATAATATGGAAAGCTTGTGGAGACAATCCCCAACAAGTAATAACGTTGAACATTTCCTGAGGGTGGCTGTGACTGAGGACCTATCCTGGAGCCTTCACTCTGCCTCAACTGTGGAGAAGAACCAATCTCCAACATCCAACAGCACGAAGATCCAGACCACTGATGATGAACTTCTACAACTGTGTTCTGCCATGGGTCCAGACAGGCCAGACTGATCAACAGCCTGAACCCTCAGACCCCCTCCCCTTTCTGCCCCCTCCCATGGACCTTTACAATAGCATTGAACTGGACTTTATATTGTTGCATAATGACATTAAACTCCACACATCTGATTGTAATGCTTGTGATGCCCTTTTCACCTGATGCCCTTCCTGCTGCTGCTCAGACTGTTACTGTTTATGACATTATGTGCTGCCCTGAACGTCTTTATTGTGCTCATGTTTACACTCAGGTCGTTTATTGGGTCATGTGGATTACTGAATAGGCTCTTGCACCTTTGGTATTGCACTCACATCAAAACTCTGTAGTATTTGCAGCAAGACCTTTCTAAACTAGAAAGAACTGAATGAACCTAAATTAATCAGTGTCAGTCAGTGTCAAAATTAGCATTTCTTTGTTAGATTTTTACAATCCTGATCAACAATGAAAAAGCTAGCATGAATTGCTCTCTCAGTAAAACAATCTTGTGGCACAGCTAACCACACAGTAGCCTCTCTATCTTTTGGTGAGAGGTCTCTGAAAACCGAATCACTTTTTCCATCTTGATCCTGTCAGAAGAGACGCGTGACTCTCCCTGTGGCCAGCTCGAAAAGAAACCATAAAACAAGTACTTACAATCATGAAATTGTTTTATAATGTAAAATCCAACACAGGTGGACAAATGACTGCAATATTAAAGTGTAATAACAATAATTGACAAAGCAGGTAGTCAAGTACTCATTTTGTTTTTAAAAATCTAGTGTAAGTAAAAACTATACAACTCATTGCATGTCCTTAATATTATGTTTTATATATATATATATATATATATATATATATATATATATATATATATATATATATATACACACACAGTGTATATATATATATATATATATATATATATATATATATATATATATATATATATATATATATATATATATATATATATATATATGTATTATGTTATTATGTTGTGTTACCTCCAGGTCTGAAATTATCCAAATGATTCTAGTGAAGGTGTATAAAGTTTAAATACACAGTGGAGCACTTCCTGTATACATGACATCGCAACGTGGAACAGAGTGTTTTCAGTGTGAGAAAATAACTCCACAACTCCAGGTCTTTGTGATGAGGAAACTACATTAGAACATAGATCAGAAAATAGCATCATATGGAGCCTTTAACACAGCTATTGGACCAAGTCATATCACACCATCACCATCAGCATCACATCTGAGTTTATGAAGAAGATATACTACTTTAATTTGTACTAAAAGATGCACACACAGTTTCCACTCTTTTTTATTCATTTACAGGTGTTTTACTGCTGAAATATCTTGTAAAAGTGGGTGTGGGGTAGAGGTAAGATCGGGCCTAAAAAATCCAGCCCGACCCGACCCGGCCCGCGGGTATTAAAGCCCGACCCGGCCCGAGCCCGACCAATTAACTTGATTTGCAGGCCCGAGCCCGAAGCAAACCCGAAATTTCATATTTTATTTGTGATGAGGAGGGAGGAGGAGGGGTGATTTATGATAACAAATTAAAGCCTGTCTTTTGTAACGAAATCTAAGTTAAACAAGACTGTATAAACATTTACATCTTTTATATTTGTTTCTGCAGAGGGTACATTAACCGACAATTTTCCATCATTGACGGATTTTTTAAAGAGTTGACGGGAAAAATTTAAGGCCGTCCGTCATTTTGACGGGTTGAAAATTGGGCCATAAACCACAGCAGCGGTACGTCCTTTAGAATCTAGTGCGGCACTTTAAGAGAGAGAAGCAGAGAGACAAGAAGAACAATGACGGGTGGATAATAGACAGAGACAGGAAGGAGTTCCTCACTCTTACCGGTGCGTGTTTGTCTTTTCAGTTCTCCTGTCTTTAGTTTATCCTTAACTTCTTGCTCCTCCATATTGGGGATACCAGGTCAAAATAGATGCGGACTTGCGGAGGGGAAGATTATTAAGAGAGCGGCGTTCACGTGCACAGAGCTCTGGCTCTGCGGCTCCTGTTTAGTAGTTAAATAGCAATTACATTACAGAGCCTTCTCTGTTTTATCCAAATTATTTATTTTAAAACTTAAAGTATTCCTTAGTTTAGTATCCACACATCGTTTTAGTATAAATTTTTATAAACATATTTATTCAAAAAAAGTCAGCGAGAGAGAAGCCCGGCCCGACCCGACCCGAAGCAATGATTGACATTTTAGGCCCGACCCGACCCGAATTTTGGGTCGGGTCGGGCTCGGGCTTAAGATCTTACCTCTAGTGTGGGGGGAGGGACTTCAGGCAATTTCAGGCTCTGACAGACTACAAGTCTAGGCAAGGGGTCGACGACGACGATGCTTCACTTCCAGACAGGCTTAACAACTTCTTTGCATGTTTTTAAGCATCAAACCCAACAAGCAGAGGCAGGGCTGGTACATCTCCATCGTCTGTTGGGCCAGCTCTCACCATCAACGCAGAGGACACACAGAGGACCCTTATCAGGGTCAACCCACATAAAGCGGCATATCTGGACAACATCCCAGGACATGTGCTCTGAGTCTGCGCGAGCGAGCTGGCTGATGTCCTGACTGATATCTACAACATCTCCCTGAGTCAGGCCATCATCCCCAGATATTTTAAGACCTCAACCATAGTACCGGTTGCAAAGAAACCAGTTGTGTCCTGTCTGAATGACTATCGTTCCATCGCACTGACACTAATTGTGCTCCAGTTTGCATACTGTTCAAATCAATCCACAGAGGATGCTATTTCCATGCCCTCTGTCATCACCCAGCTGGACCAGAAAGACACCTATGCCAAAATCCTGTACATTGATTTCAGCTCAGCATTTAACACCATCATCCCCCAGAGACTGATGGAGAAACTACTCCTTCCCGGCCTGAACATCGCCACATGTCTCTGGATCTTGGACTTCCTAACAGAGAGACCCCAGTCTGTCTGTGTTGCAAATAACATCTCCAAATCTATCACTCTGAGCACTGGTTCCCCTCAAGGCTGTGGAACTTCTCAAGGCTGTGTACTCAGTTACACTCCTAAGACACAACTGTGCATCCAGACACGAGGGGAACCAGACCACAGTGGTGGGACTTATTCAGGGGAATGAGGAATCAGCGTACAGGGAAGACTTAGACTTAGACAAACTTTATTGATCCACAAGGGATATTGTTTAGGGTAGCTTACTCATCAAATATAATATATAATATATGATGTATAACAGAGGGTAAAAGAAAAAAAATAGATGGAATAGCAACCAAAGAGCAATAGATCTGTCAGATGAGACATAATTATTCAGGGCTCTCAAGTCTCACGCATTGAGAGTGTGACACACGCAATTCGACATGTTCACACGCTCACACGCCAAACATGGCATTTCTCACGCTGATTTATTTTTTTTTTGTGCCCAGAAAATCGGTCTGTGTGGCTCAGTTTATGCAGGCACCGCGCGTTTTCAAGCGAAACCCCCCCCCCTCCTCCCCGCCCCGCTCAGCGAGTGTCTAAGCGCGCACTGCACTCAGTGATAAGGACAGCGAACACGAGGAACGACAAAACGGTGATGATAAAACAAACTGAGAACCATCAAGTAATAACTTCATTGATATAACTGTCGTTAGTTGCTTTGTAGTTTAAGTTTGCTCTTTAGACAAACATTTACACAGGGCTCTGTGTAAATGTAAATGTGAACACGTAATGCGACGCAATTCGTCACACGGCATTTCTCACGCAATTCAAGCCCCCCCCCCCCCCCCCCCCGGGAAAAATTGTTCACTCACCCCCCCACCCCCCCTCCTCGGAAATTACACAGTCTCACGCACGACCCCGCTCAAAACTTGAGAGCCCTGTAATTATATACATAAAATAATGATAATAAAATATATATGTACAAATCAGATTTAAATAGAAAAGTCGTAGGTGGCTGCACAGTGGAGAGAGTGGAGAACATCAAGTTCCTCAAAATGCAGATTGCGCAGGACCTGACCTGGAGCAAGAACACCTCAGGAATCAGGTAACAGGCCCAGACCTCAAACAAGCCTCTCTCCCCACCAGCATCCTCAGGACCTTCTACAGAGTTGTGATGGAGAATATTCTGACATACATTGTAACAGGATACTCCAGCTGCAGTATGTCAAACAAAAAACACCTGCAGAGGATAGTTAGGGGAGCTGAGAGGGTAATCAGAGTTTCCCTCCCCTCTGTCCAAGAACTTTTCTGGAGCCACTGCAGGAGCAGGTCACTGAACATTGTCAAGGACCACTCTCACCCTCTGCATAAGCACTTTGAACTGCATCAGACAAATGATTCCGAAGCATCAGAGGCAAAATCACCAGACTGATTAACAGCTTCCTCCCACAAGTTTTTTTTTTTAAAAAGCTATTAGGTTGCTGAACAGTTGATTGAGAATCTTTCATATATTCTACTGCACCTCATGAGAACGCCAGAAGACGTAGGAGAGGAACACGCGCTGGTTCACTATTGCTTCTAAGGAGGTGCGGTCTGCATACAGCCTAACCTGGGATATTCCTCTTCAATGTGCGCTCACTCCAGAACAAAATGGATGAGCTGGCCCTGATGAGAAGCATAAACAGAGACTTTTCCTCATCCTGTGTCTTATGTTTTACAGAATCGTGGCTTGCGTGCTCCATTTGAAGGGGTTTCATCTGTACCGCGCTGACCGACAAGTTGCTCTCTCCGGCAAGACCGCAGGTGGAGGCGTCTGTTTTTTCATCAACTGCGACTGGTGTACAGAGGTGACAGTGATTGCTCAGCACTGCTCTCCCTCTCTGGAATATCTTTTCATTCACTGCAAACCGTTTTACTCTCTGCGGGAGTTTGCTTCGTTCATTCTGGCTGCTGTTTACATCCCGCCTGTGTTCTGTCAAATCTTCCTACCTTGTCAAAACTTCCTACCCCCTCAGAAAATCCTACCTTACTTAATTTAACCATAACTATCAAACGACAGCTGTAAGTCCGCAAAAATTTAACCATGTTTAGACAGTTCATACGGACAGTTTTATTATTCAAAAGAAGCCAATAAGAAGTAGTTGGGTCGGTCACAGACTCAAACAAGATTCACACAAAGGCTTGAAATCAGCATTGGGTTAGATTAAGTAGAAAAGTTAAATATTTAGTGCTTCTCTTTCAGCACAGCTGAGCGCACAGCTGAGAGGTAGGACAAAAGTTCAAGGAACTCTTAAGGAGTGACGTAATGTTCTTCGCATGCGCACGGCTTGGTAGGAACTCTCGATGGGTAGGAAAAAATTATAGGACACCGGACGGGGAATCAAGGCATAAGCGAACTAAGCGGCCGCTTAGGGCCCCCACTCACACCACTCAGTGCAGACTGCACTGTTATATTTTTGTAAATTTGTAAATTTTGTGTTAAATTATAGCTTATTGGTCTTCTACTTTATTTCATTCTATTTTATTTGATGCATGTTAAACTGTTTGTTTACATTCCGCTCCGAGTACCGAAGCAATTTCCCAATGTTGTGAACCTGTTCACTCATATGGCAATAAAACCTTTCTGATTCTGATGCACATCAGGTATATATTATTGTTTTAGCTTAGTTTTTAAGTATTTATCTCACTCAGCCACTTTAACTAACCAGATCTGTCTCAGGGATGTGTGAATGGATGTGTTGGGTCAGGGGGAGGCAGGGCGGTTTGTGAGTGTGTTTTAAATTATGTTTTTGTTTTATGGATACCTGGATACCTAGCCCCCATGGAAGATAGATTGATGGATGGATGGATGGATACCTAGTCTGGTTAACACCTGACCATATCACAAGTGAGATATGGGTCTGGAAACTCGCTTCGAAAAATCCCGTAGCGGAGGTGTGGTTAGCGATTGCCAACGGCCGTTTATTGGGCGTTATGAATGTCTATCATTGAGCGTATACGTAAGTCCATAGCCAATCATGTCAGTTGTCAGTTCAAACTACAAGCTTCCGTTTGTCATGTAGTACGCGTCACCGTCTTTCCACACCTCCCCCGCTCTCTGATTGGGGCCCTAAATCTGGGACTCTCGCTTGGACGAGTTTCCAGGCCGCCTTCCAGTTCGAAACGAACGGAAGCGGCCTGGGAATTCCCAGGCTAGATGGATACCTGGAGAAACCCAATTTTGTCTTGCCTGCACTACAGTTGTATGTACAGCAATATGACAATATAGATTGATTTGATCATTCCATAGAGCTGCCCTGTAACTTGGCCTGGTAGTGCCACCTGCTTGTCGACATAGAGATAAATGTTTAAGCGCATATTGTGAGGTATTCCTAATACAGTACACAGGCATGAAAATGGCTCAGGGGTGAAAAAGGTGAGAAGGGTGCGCTAACCCTACCCCTAACCCTTTAGACCCGGTTTAGTCCTGTTTTAGTCCTGGTTTAGTCCTGGTTCAGGTCTGGTTTAGACCTGGTTTAGTCCTGGTCACACACGCTGACACAAGGCCCCTGCTGTCAGCTAATATGTCCATTTGATGCAGAAATAATACGATAATATGACTCACCCCATAAGAACGCGGTCACTCCGTTGTAACAGTTTGCCGTGTTAATTTGCGTATTCATGTGTATGCGCGTGTTGCGTATATCCACAGACTTTAATTATCCGGAGCTCCGGAGAAACAGACGTATCCCGAACGTGTGCAGAGGCGAGAGTTCCTTCTTACGTAGCATTTTTAGGTCTATTTTTGAATTATTTAAGTCATTATTTATCTTGTTTTATTGCATGCTACATTTTCCTGCTGTTCTTGATCTGTGCGTTGCAGCACTGGAATTTCCCCACTGTGGGACTAATAAATACATATCTTATCTTAACGTAACAAGTTAAGGATTTTGTCCAGTTTCATGAAATGCCGCGTACATACAGTGCCGTGAAAAAGTATTTGCCCCCTTCCTGATTTCTGTGTTTTTTGCATATTTATCACTCAAAACATTGTCAGATCATCAAACCAATTTTAATATCACACAGAAACAACCCAAGGAAAGACAAAATTCAGTTTTTGAATGATGATTCCATTTATTAGTGCACAAAAAAAATCTAAACCTATCTGGCCCTATGTGAAAAAGTAATTGCCCCCTTAATCTAATAGCCAGTTGAGCCTCCTTTGACAGCAATAACTGTAACCAAACGTTTGCGATAATTGGTGATGAGTCTTTCACACCGCTGGGGAGGGATTTTGGCCCACTCTTCTATGCAGAATTGTTTCAATTCTGCCATATTGGAGGGTTTTCTTGTATGAACTGCCCGTTTAAGGTCACACCACAGCATCTCAATCGGATTTAAATCCGGACTTTGACTTGGCCACTCCAAAACCTTAATTTTGTTTTCTTTGAGCCATTCAGAGGTGGACTTGCTGGTGTGTTTTGGATCATTGTCCTGTTGCATGATCCAAGAGCGCTTGAGTTTGAGGGCACGAACTGATGGCCGGACATTCTCCTTCAGGATCTTCTGGTAAACAGCAGAATTCATTTTTCCGTCAATCACAGCAAGTTGTCCTGGTCCTGAGGCAGCAAAGCAGGCCCAGACCATCACACTGCCACCACCATGCTTTACTGTGGGCACCATGTTCTTTTTATCAAATGCTGTGCCATTTTTACGCCAGATGAAACGGGCTGCAGACCTTCCAAAAAGTTCAATTTTAGACTCATCGGTCCACAAAATGTTTCTCCAAAAGTCTTGAGGGTCATCAAGGTGCTTTTTGGCAAAGGTGAGACGAGCCTTTGTGTTCTTTTGTGAAAGCAGTGGTTTTCTCCTGGGAACTCTTCCATGGATGCCATTTTTGGCCAGTGTTTTTCTAATGGTGGAGTCATGAACACTGACCTTAACTGAGGCCAACGAGGCCTGTAGTTCTTTCGATGTGCGTCTAGGTTCTTTTGTGACTTCCTGAATGAGCCGTCGTCGCACTCTTGGAGTAATCTTAGTTGGTCGACCACTCCTGGGAAGGGTTGCAACTGTTCCCAGTTTCCTCCATTTTTGAATAATGGCTCTGACAGTGGTTCGCTGGAGCCCCAGAGCTTTGGGAATGGCTTTGTAACCTTTTCCTGAATTATAGACTTCTATCACTTTTTTTCTCATTTGTTCTTGAATTTCTTTGGATCGTGGCATGATGTGTTTGTTCTTGAGATGTTGTAGCCAACTTCACTTTGTTTGACAGGAACTATTTAAGTGATTTCTTGATTCAACACAGGTGGTGACAATCAGGTGTGGGTGTGGCATGTAGAACTGAACTAAGTTTTCTCAAAACTGTGGTTAGTCACAGTTAGTTTGTGATTTAACAAGGGGGGGCAATTACTTTTTCACATAGGGCCAGATAGGTTTAGATTTTTTTTGTGCACTAATAAATGGAATCATCATTCAAAAACTGAATTTTGTCTTTCCTTGGGTTGTTTCTGTGTGATATTAAAATTGGTTTGATGATCTGACAATGTTTTGAGTGATAAATATGCAAAAAACACAGAAATCAGGAAGGGGGCAAATACTTTTTCACGGCACTGTACATACGTAAGCGTCTTATTATTATTATTACACGAGGCTCGCTCACAGCTGAGGCGAACAGGTGCAAACACAACAGCGCTAATCATCATGATTGGCGGGAGCGCGATTGGTGGGTAATTATGCTGCAACATGATTGGAAGCTGGAGTGCAGTTCGGCCCGTCGAACTTGCGGGATTTTGCCCAGTCAATATTTTCTCGAGCCCCCATTTTTTTTCTCCTCGGATCTACACTATTCACGTAGGTCATCCATTTTGACTTCAAAACGGCGAATTTTGCCGAAAGGTGAGGGATTTTCCATGCCTGTGTACATCTACTTTCAATTAAGACTTCAGTAAAATACTTAAAGTTGAATGCACTATGAAACATTTATGACAAAGCTGTAATAACAAAATCTTCATGACAACCCCCCCTAACAAAAAGTTACATTAACTACTAGTCTTTTTAAAGGTGCATAAAGAGGGTTTATCTGTGACCCATTTTGGAGTGTCTTGTGTCTTCTTGATTAGTCATAGCCACAAACCCGAGCTGCCAAAGAACCTTTATAAGAATACAATGTGAAAACTTTCTTTTTACAGTTTTACAGCAGAGGTTAAACTCAAAATGTACAGGCACTGTACAGATAAACTTACAAAAACATCACATAAATTGGGCAAAGTTAATTTTTTTTTAAACTCTTGACAAACTACACAATGAAGCTTTACAGTTAAAAAAAATAAAAACATGAAAAGATTATATACATTAGTGTAGTCTTCATAAAAATGTCCAAGTCTTGTCCAGACATATGTGCATATCCTCAACAGCTTTCTTCCTCATTTCAGTCAAATACAGTCTAGAGGAACAACAACATTACAAAAATAGCTACTAATCTATTTACAGTGGATTTTCAAAGTTACCTAGTCCATTGAGAATAAAGACTTGGGCCTGTCTCCTTGTGGTTCGGTCCATTCGACTTAAAATAGGCACCAGGCTCATTGCAAAGTGGTACGACTCATCCAGGTCGGTTTTTGGGACGTCTTTGGGACATGCAGGGAGTGGTCCGAGCGGGGGGAGTGGTCCGAGTGGGCCGAGTGGTCCAAGTGGACCGGGGGACGAGGAGCGCTTCAGGACTTTGTTTGGGAGTCGTGATGACACGATTTCTGCTGAAGCGGCTGCAGCTGCCAGAAGATCCCCGTTCTCTCCCAAAGATTCCCCGTCTCCGTCTATGTCCGGACTTAAGCAGCGCTTGTGGCTGTTGAGGATGAATGAGGAGGAGTCACATTTAAAAAGCTGACTTGATCTTTGGTCGTAAATGTAATGTAACAATAAACAATATATTTTACTTACCGTCTGTTTTGCAAAAAAGGCAAAAGGAAGGCCATCTTCTCCCCATATCTGTGCTCCTTCTGGGCATTTTTAGCCTTGACATATCCATCCCGCAGTGCCTTCCATCTGGATTTGCAAAAGTCCACTGAACATACCAAAAAAAAAACAAAGTTAACTTTATTTCATTTCTTCATGTGTGTAGTTGTGTTGGCCCCTGATCAGGCACTGTCCATGGTGCAGCTGCTGTGTTTCAGACTCTGATCACAGTTATTACTGTTATCATTATCAGTGAATGTGAATGAATCATTCATGTATAAACTTGGACTCAAACACAGAAACAACTCACCCTCTAACCCCAGGGCTTTGGCCATTGTGGCCCACTCCTTCTCTTTCACCACATTGTCTTTATAAAATAGGTCTTTGGTGTCGTAAAACATCCTTCTTTTCTCAATCTCACGGATCAGCCTGTCATCATTCATGGTGCTGTGGTTTCTAACGTTTCGCGACTCTCAGGAGCGATGTCTAAACAGAAGTGAACACAAACTTAAAAGCGTCGCGTCTGCGTCGCGCTGTCCGCTTCTAAACTGCTTCCGAGTTTTCTTCACCATTATTTCCGGGATTTCACACGCGTCACGGATGCGTCCTGCCGCGCCAAATCCGCGCCAAAGCGCGGGCGACGCATGAAAACAACACTCAAAACTTCCTGGATATTGACCAATAAGAGAGGGCCCTTGCCCCACATCAACCAATCAGCGTTGACCGAGCTCCTCTCGCCGGACATCAGTCAAGTCAACAAGTTTATCATCGCAGATGAAAATCTCATATATGGAGAGAATCTGGATGAATGAATATGAAGTCCTGGCGGAAAGACGCGTTGACAATGTGAAGCTTAAAGCTGACTCTTTATGATCTGCGCTACTGCAGCGGAATGACGGAGCGGAGCTATCTGTTAGCATCACATTAGCATGTCAGGTAAACAGCTTTGAGGAGAAAAGGATCTGCTCTGAGAAAAAATCTACTCTGAGAAAAGATCTGCGCTGAACGCAGCAGATCTGCAGGTAAACAAAACACACGTGCTCTTTGTGTATTGTGCATTAACTCAGTCACACGGGGACTGTCTGTGATTTTCTGTAGGTGATCATAGTAAATGTTGTCAGTATCTCCACTTTCTCATGCAGCTAGCTAATTTCTTTGATGTCAATGCGTGTCTTATGATCTCATTAGTTACTCTTCTGATCTGCCTCCTCCTCCTGTTTGTACATATGTAATACTTTTGTTGTACTGCAGGAGTACATATGCAAATCCTGTGCAATATATTAGTACCTGTCTATTCTGCAAATAGAACAGTAGACAGCATAGATTTATTTAGATTTTTATATTTTGTTGTCATTGCACCACTGCTTTTTCACACAATGACTGCACAAAGAGATGACAAACACATTTCCGAGGTAAACATAAGAAGATGTCTCATGCCTATTAAGCAATAGTGTTTTTTTTTCACTGATTTTGGATATTTTTGCAACTCTTTTATTCATCAACCTTAAAGCTGGTCTAATATTGTCTTGTCTGCACTGTTTCTGTCACAGGGTGAAACTGAGCTGCCATCATGATCCCGAGTCTGAACACCAAACCCTGTACGGACAGCAGCAGCATCACAGAACTGGTGGGAGCCCTGTGTGACCGCTGTCTGTCCGGAGTGTCCTGGAAGAGGCGTGCGCTGGGGGGCATCTCCAGAGAAAATTTCCACAAAACTCTGAAGAAGCGTGCATATGGAGCGCTGTTATCGAAACTATTCCAAGACGGCACCAAAGGCTCTTCTGCCCTTAAGCCAAACCCCACTGCTAACTCCACACCCTCAAGAAATAAAGTCTTGATGATATGTTTTGACTTGAGAGTGGCAGGATGCAGGGAGGAGGCAGAGCGTTTGGAAGATCTGCTCGGGACACTGCCAGAGGGCTTGGCTTCAGGGTTAAAGGAAGTAGACGCTGTGCTTGAGCTGTTGGTGCAACTTGCAGGTTCGACTCCACCGCCTGCAACCACTTTTAGCCAGGACTACATGAGGAGGGAGAGGCCTGTAGTGCGAAAACCTCAACCCTGGAGCTATCAGAGTGACGAGCTGCAGAGGCTGGAGGCCAGGGCTTGGGGGCTTATTTGCGCCGAGGAGTGGGGGGCTGTGGAGACTCTATGTGGGACCCAGAGCCTGATGGATGCCCCCCCTGGCACTGGGTTACTCACTCTCCGAAGTAAAATTGAATCAGAGGAGAAATTTGAGAAGGAGACCAGGCTGTCCCTGTTTGGGGCGCTACAGCACACTCGCACCTCAGACTTGGATATAAGATTGGACCTGCCACCTGTGCCCAGTAATATTGATGTCACTGGGCTGGCCATCAAGGTAATCAGTCAGAGTAAATTCACACTGACCTATTGACTGACAAGTGGGGTGCTCAGTGTGAGAAAATGTGACTCAATGACTTTGTTGAGTAATGCCTAGCAGGGACTCTGTCTGACTCTCACAAACAGTTGTTTCTCTGTCCTAGTTTGACATTAGAGTGAGAGTAGGGACCAAGTGGGTGGTACTAACAATTTATTCTGAAAAATGTCTTTAACTCGTTGGTCAAAATTGGGTACAGTCCCTTGAATTGCAGATGAAAGATGAAACTATAAACACTGAGCTCCAAAATATAAAGGGTCTACATTTTCCTTTTGAATAGTGGGGAGATTTTAGCCATTTTTATGTAAGTAAGATTTGAGTTGTAGAGGGATGAATAAATAACTTCTATCACTAATTATTAGTTCATTCTGTTATTTATTTTTTATAACCCTGGCCTTTTAATGATGCTGTAGTAGTTTCAATATTATTCATAGTTGTTCTTAAGATGTGTGAAGAATCCCTCAGTCGTCCAGGTAGAATCCATGGCCAAAAAGGAGAAATTCAGTTTATTTGGTCGAAGACGTTTCATAGCTCATCCAAACTACTTCTTCAGTTCAGTTCAACTACTGAAGAAGTAGCTTAGATGAGCTGCGAAACGTCTTCGACCAAATAAACTTTGTCCAGTTGACAAACTGAATTTCTGCTTTTTTGCCTGGATTCTACCTGGACGACTGAGGGATTCTTCACATTTCAACATTATTGTTTAGCTTGATATTTCTCTGTACCAATATCATGCTTCAAAATGTGTTATCGTGACAGGCCTAACCAATATCCACATTGGTATATCTGGCATGGCGCCTAATCCAGAAGGATTTTCTTTACTTTTCTGTACAATACTTTTGTATTGCCTCCAGAATATCTTTTATTAAGAATTAATATAAAGACATTTTTCTCATTATTGTTGATGCTGATACATAAATGCGATACATTGGAACATATTAAATTACATGTGTGTTTTTTGTTAAAAACGCACGCACGCACGCACGCACGCACGCACGCACGCACGCACGCACGCACGCACGCACACACACACACACACACACACACACACACACACACACACACACACACACACAGTCTTGTGATATGGCTATATTTCTTCCCTAAATTGAGAGTTTGGTCTTGGTTTTTCAGGTGCCTCCTTTTTTAGACCAGGCTGAAGATGAGGGCTTCCAGTCCGCCTCCAACCTGACCCCAGAGTCTCAGCCCGAGTCCAGCCCAGGTCCAGAGCTTGATCTGTGGGAAGCCGCTCTGACGTTTGTGCCTGGATGCCGTCGCTGCTGGGAGTCTGTCGGCTGGTAAAGAACTTCGACTCTTTTTAGACATCATATCAAGTTCAAAAACAGAACTATAAAATACAGTCGGAGTCTGAATCTTCTGTAACTCTTGAGAGTCTTAAAAATTACACAGAACTACAACTAGAATAGAAGATAGCCTAAAGCCCTGGACTTAAAACACCAAACTCTAAAATGCAACTATAACCAGTCTTCACTGGGGTAAATTAACATTTAAGTAAAAGAAAGTCTAGATAAATTGAGGACAAAGCATGGGACTAAACCAAGATTAAAACCAGATCTAAACTAATGAAATAAAACATAGCTGCGTACCACTGCTTGTGCCCAATACTTGATAAGAAATGCTTGCCTTATCACTCACTACGATATTCCAGTTTATTATATTATTATTATTTTTTTAGTCACAGTGTATGTTAATACATGAGATACTACATTTAGTAAACGCGCTGAATTGAAGGCATGGGTTCATTTCCATCCATACTTGTCCCACATTTGCTGTCACAAACACAGTGCCTTGCCCAAGGACACAACCACAATCTACTCTCCATTTCACCGCATTACAGCACCTTGAATATCCATATCCATTACTAACCAGGCCCAACCCTGCTTAGCTTCCAGATCAAGAATCAGACAAGTTTTTTTTTTTTTTAACATTATGTTTATTGATTTTTTTAAAACACAAAAGATGGAACAAACAAAACGGCACTAAACAGAACATGACTCGGCTCACACATACCTAAATATACAGACAATTAATTGGCTTATTAGATATTGGATGATGTATATAGAAATAATAAAAAAGATGACATTAAGAATTAAAAAAGGCGCGATATCACTGAGTGGAATTATAAATGAAACAGATACTATTGTTTCTTTTTTTTAGTTTTTATGTGAATCCTCTAATTAGAATGGTTTCAACATTAATTCCCATAAAGGACATGAATGGTTCCCATGTTCTATGGAAAATATTATACTTTTCATGCAGTTTACATGTCAAATAATCAAGTGATATATACTGTATTATAACATTATGCCCCTGTGTTCTTGATGGGGGCTTATCAGATATCCAGTTCAACAAAATACATTTTCTAGCACAGAAAGCTAACAATCTATATAGTTTCCTTTTATATTTATCATTTATAAAGCAGTTTGAAATTCCAAGTAACATACAACGTGGGTCAAAGTCAAATAATGAACCTAGAATCATATTTACATCTCGTCCCACAACGCTCCAGAAGTGTTTAATCTTTCTGCATGACCAAAAGCAGTGCGTGAGACTTCCTATCTCCGTTTTACACTTAGGACATTGAGGAGAGAGGCTACTGTTGAATTTATGACGCTGGGAGGGGGATATATGAGCTCTGTGCAAAATTTTAAAGGTCCCATGGCATGAAATTTTCACTTTCTGAGGTTTTTGAACGTTAATGTGAGCTCCCCTACCCTGTTTAGCCCCCCCCCATGGCTAAAATTTGCGAAATGTCTAAACTGAGCATTTGCGGTCCTTTTCTGCGTTACAAAAAAACAGTGTTCAAACGGGCGAGTTCGGACAAGGCACCTTATTGACGTCAGATCGGCAAATGCAGCTCCAGCCCCTCCCTCTGTCTCCGCTCAGCGTCCCTGTATATCCCGCCCATAGAGTTTGGACTGTGAATGCGCTACGCAATGCGAAATGTGTTTTTTTATTTGCCTGGAGGCACGTCCGAGTGTTTCTAGGCTCGCAAGTCCCTTACCCGACCCTCTGAACCTCTGAAATACCAGTGGTTTAATTTTATTTTCTGTGTAAATATGCTTTTTTTCATTGCAAAGTCTCTCATCTGTCTTCCTGCGTAAAACACGGAAGAGAGGAGAAAGCGGTGCCGAGCTGCGCTTCGAGCGGGGGAAACCCGCCCCCCCGGTCCTTAGCCAATCTCTCTGTCCTTCTCATTTGCACTGAAGCAGCAACACTCAGAATTAAAGCCGCAAGCGGCGTTGGTCGGGACCTCGCACCTGCGTTTGTTCGTCTTACTGAGACGCACAGCCATACCAAATTTCGTGTGCCTGGGACAATTATCTCACTTCCTGTTGGGCGTGGCCATGACATTGTAGATACCCTGTCAGAACAGACCCTGTCAGACCCTGTCAGACTCTGTTAGACCCTGTCAGACCCTGCATGTGGCCTACATGCTGAGGCCTACATGAACCTTCGATGCTTGTCCCCACATTGCTGCTTGCAGCTATATCAGATCAAAGGTACAAAGATCAAAGACCTTTGATCAGGGCGTTGCCTAGCAACAAATACCTCCCATTCATAACTCATAACTCACATTCAATAAATACCTAACTTTATCGATCCGCCGTATCGTCATATTACCGCCTATTTGAAAATCCTTCGCAATTTAACATCTCCAACGTCTTAAGATTATGTTCACCAAAATTTAAGCCTATCTGAGGTACGGTGTAGGAGAAGTGTTTCAAATTCCATACCTAACTTTATCGATCCGCCGTATCGTCATATTACCGCCTATTTGAAAATCCTTCGCAATTTAACATCTCCAACGTCTTAAGATTATGTTCACCAAAATTGAAGCCCATCTGAGGTACGGTGTAGGAGAAGTGTTTCAAATTCCATTCTATGTCAAATACCCCAAAATCACACAAAAGGTCAATTATCTCACTTCCTGTTGGGCGTGGCCATGACATTGCAGTGAGGCGTTTGTTCATCTTATTGAGATACACGTCCCTACCGAATTTCGTGGGCCTATCTTAAACGGTACGCCAGCCCCGAAAGACAACGCGCTAGGGGGCGCTATCGAGCTCCTGGGGGTCACCGGGGGACGGGACTTTGTGTGGTCGTACTGGCAGCACTTTGTGATGCTCGTGCAAAGTTTCGTTCGTTTTGAAGCATGGGAACATGCTCAAAATTGCCCCAGCGAGTGTGAACAAGAACAAGAATAATAATAATTAAAGCCGCAAGCGGCGTTGGTCGGGACCTCGCACCTGCGTTTGTTCGTCTTACTGAGACGCACAGCCATACCAAATTTCGTGTGCCTGGCACAATTATCTCACTTCCTGTTGGGCGTGGCCATGACATTGTAGATACCCTGTCAGAACAGACCCTGTCAGACCCTGTCAGACCCTGTCAGACCCTGTCAGACTCTGTTAGACCCTGTCAGACTCTGTCAGACCCTGTCAGACCCTGTCAGACCCTGTCAGACCCTGTCAGACTCTGTCAGACCCTGTCAGACCCTGCATGTGGCCTACATGCTGAGGCCTACATGAACCTTCGATGCTTGTCCCCACATTGCTGCTTGCAGCTATATCAGATCAAAGGTACAAAGATCAAAGACCTTTGATCAGGGCGTTGCCTAGCAACAAATACCTCCCATTCATAACTCATCACTTCCATTCAATAAATACCTAATTTTATCGATCCGCCGTATCGTCATATTACCGCCTATTTGAAAATCCTTCGCAATTTAACATCTCCAACGTCTTAAGATTATTTTCACCAAAATTTAAGCCCATCTGAGGTACGGTGTAGGAGAAGTGTTTCAAATTCCAATGGGTATGTCCAATACCCAAAAATCACACAAAAGCCCAATTATCTCACTTCCTGTTGGGCGTGGCCATGACATTGCAGTGAGGCGTTTGTTCGTCTTATTGAGATACACGTCCCTACCGAATTTCGTGCGCCTATCTTAAACGGTATGCCAGCCCCGAAAGACAACGCGCTAGGGGGCGCTATCGAGCTCCTGGGGGTCACTGGGGGACGGGACTTTGTGTGGTCGTACTGGCAGCACTTTGTGATGCCCGTGCAAAGTTTCGTTCGTTTTGAAGCATGGGAACATGCTCAAAATTGCCCCAGCGAGTGTGAACAAGAACAAGAATAATAATAATTAAAGCCGCAAGCGGCGTTGGTCGGGACCTCGCACCTGCGTTTGTTCGTCTTACTGAGACGCACAGCCATACCAAATTTCGTGTGCCTGGGACAATTATCTCACTTCCTGTTGGGCGTGGCCATGACATTGTAGATACCCTGTCAGAACAGACCCTGTCAGACCCTGTCAGACCCTGTCAGACTCTGTCAGACCCTGTCAGACCCTGTCAGACCCTGTCAGACCCTGCATGTGGCCTACATGCTGAGGCCTACATGAACCTTCGATGCTTGTCCCCACATTGCTGCTTGCAGCTATATCAGATCAAAGGTACAAAGATCAAAGACCTTTGATCAGGGCGTTGCCTAGCAACAAATACCTCCCATTCATAACTCATCACTCCCATTCAATAAATACCTAATTTTATCGATCCGCCGTATCGTCATATTACCGCCTATTTGAAAATCCTTCGCAATTTAACATCTCCAACGTCTTAAGATTATGTTCACCAAAATTTAAGCCTATCTGAGGTACGGTGTAGGAGAAGTGTTTCAAATTCCATACCTAACTTTATCGATCCGCCGTATCGTCATATTACCGCCTATTTGAAAATCCTTCGCAATTTAACATCTCCAACGTCTTAAGATTATGTTCACTAAAATTTAAGCCCATCTGAGGTACGGTGTAGGAGAAGTGTTTCAAATTCCATTCTATGTCCAATACCCAAAAATCACACAAAAGCCCAATTATCTCACTTCCTGTTGGGCGTGGCCATGACATTGCAGTGAGGCGTTTGTTCGTCTTATTGAGATACACATCCCTACCGAATTTCGTGCCCCTATCTTAAACGGTATGCCAGCCCCGAAAGACAACGCGCTAGGGGGCGCTATCGAGCTCCTGGGGGTCACTGGGGGACGGGACTTTGTGTGGTCGTACTGGCAGCACTTTGTGATGCCCGTGCAAAGTTTCGTTCGTTTTGAAGCATGGGAACATGCTCAAAATTGCCCCAGCGAGTGTGAACAAGAACAAGAATAATAATAATAATAATAATAATAATAATAATAATAATAATAATAATAATAATAATAGGGAAACAAAGCAACAACAATAGGGACCTTCGTCCCCCTTCGGGCTCGGTCCCTAATAATAATAATTAAAGCCGCAAGCGGCGTTGGTCGGGACCTCGCACCTGCATTTGTTCGTCTTACTGAGACGCACAGCCATACCAAATTTCGTGTGCCTGGCACAATTATCTCACTTCCTGTTGGGCGTGGCCATGACATAGATACCCTGTCAGAACAGACCCTGTCAGACCCTGTCAGACCCTGTCAGACCCTGTCAGACCCTGTCAGACCCTGTCAGACTCTGTTAGACCCTGTCAGACCCTGCATGTGGCCTACATGCTGAGGCCTACATGAACCTTCGATGCTTGTCCCCACATTGCTGCTTGCAGCTATATCAGATCAAAGGTACAAAGATCAAAGACCTTTGATCAGGGCGTTGCCTAGCAACAAATACCTCCCATTCATAACTCATAACTCACATTCAATAAATACCTAACTTTATCGATCCGCCGTATCGTCATATTACCGCCTATTTGAAAATCCTTTGTAATTTAACATCTCCAACGTCTTAAGATTATGTTCACCAAAATTTAAGCCTATCTGAGGTACGGTGTAGGAGAAGTGTTTCAAATTCCATACCTAAATTTATCGATCCGCCGTATCGTCATATTACCGCCTATTTGAAAATCCTTCGCAATTTAACATCTCCAACGTCTTAAGATTATGTTCACCAAAATTTAAGCCCATCTGAGGTACGGTGTAGGAGAAGTGTTTCAAATTCCATTCTATGTCCAATACCCCAAAATCACACAAAAGCCCAATTATCTCACTTCCTGTTGGGCGTGGCCATGACATTGCAGTGAGGCGTTTGTTCGTCTTATTGAGATACACGTCCCTACCGAATTTCGTGCGCCTATCTTAAACGGTATGCCAGCCCCGAAAGACAACGCGCTAGGGGGCGCTTACGAGCTCCTGGGGGTCACTGGGGGACGGGACTTTGTGTGGTCGTACTGGCAGCACTTTGTGATGCCCGTGCAAAGTTTCGTTCGTTTTGAAGCATGGGAACATGCTCAAAATTGCCCCAGCGAGTGTGAACAAGAACAAGAATAATAATAATAATAATAATAATAATAATAATAATAATAATAATAGGGAAACAAAGCAACAACAATAGGGACCTTCGTCCCCCTTCGGGGCTCGGTCCCTAATAATAATAATTAAAGCCGCAAGCGGCGTTGGTCGGGACCTCGCACCTGCGTTTGTTCGTCTTACTGAGACGCACAGCCATACCAAATTTCGTGTGCCTGGGACAATTATCTCACTTCCTGTTGGGCGTGGCCATGACATTGTAGATACCCTGTCAGAACAGACCCTGTCAGACCCTGTCAGACCCTGTCAGACCCTGTCAGACTCTGTTAGACCCTGTCAGACTCTGTTAGACCCTGTCAGACCCTGCATGTGGCCTACATGCTGAGGCCTACATGAACCTTCGATGCTTGTCCCCACATTGCTGCTTGCAGCTATATCAGATCAAAGGTACAAAGATCAAAGACCTTTGATCAGGGCGTTGCCTAGCAACAAATACCTCCCATTCATAACTCATCACTCCCATTCAATAAATACCTAATTTTATCGATCCGCCGTATCGTCATATTACCGCCTATTTGAAAATCCTTCGCAATTTAACATCTCCAACGTCTTAAGATTATGTTCACCAAAATTTAAGCCTATCTGAGGTACGGTGTAGGAGAAGTGTTTCAAATTCCATACCTAACTTTATCGATCCGCCGTATCGTCATATTACCGCCTATTTGAAAATCCTTCGCAATTTAACATCTCCAACGTCTTAAGATTATGTTCACTAAAATTTAAGCCCATCTGAGGTACGGTGTAGGAGAAGTGTTTCAAATTCCATTCTATGTCCAATACCCAAAAATCACACAAAAGCCCAATTATCTCACTTCCTGTTGGGCGTGGCCATGACATTGCAGTGAGGCGTTTGTTCGTCTTATTGAGATACACATCCCTACCGAATTTCGTGCGCCTATCTTAAACGGTATGCCAGCCCCGAAAGACAACGCGCTAGGGGGCGCTATCGAGCTCCTGGGGGTCACTGGGGGACGGGACTTTGTGTGGTCGTACTGGCAGCACTTTGTGATGCCCGTGCAAAGTTTCGTTCGTTTTGAAGCATGGGAACATGCTCAAAATTGCCCCAGAGAGTGTGAACAAGAACAATAATAATAATAATAATAATAATTAAAGCCGCAAGCGGCGTTGGTCGGGACCTCGCACCTGCGTTTGTTCGTCTTACTGAGACGCACACCCATACCGAATTTCGTGTGCCTGGCAAAAATGATAAGCCATATCGGACAATTTTTCCTGTTAGGGGCTCAGCTAGCGGTAGATTTCTGACAGTTCACTGGCCTGTCATATGGGGGCGCTATGTCAGACTGCCAGTTATTTGGCATGAAAATCTTGGTAGTCCTCATCTACATTACCCTGTGAAGTTTTAGTCTGAGGAAGAACTCCAAATTCAATAAAAACCTCCCATTCATAACTCCCATTCAATAAATACCTAAGTTTATCGATCCGCCGTATCGTCATATTACTGACTATTTGAAAATCCTTCGCAATTTAACATCTCCAACGTCTTAAGATTATGTTCACCAAAATTTAAGCCCATCTGAGGTACGGTGTAGGAGAAGTGTCTGCTAAACGAAGTGGTGACACACCTCATATTGCATTTGGCACTTTCAAATGGTAGCAAAATTCATAAGGCTGCCATTTTGTCATCTTACAAGATATCAAAAATCCCTTCGCAATTTAACATCTCCATTGTCTTGAGCTAATGTACACCAAATTTTACGCCCATCTGATGTACGGTGTAGGAGGAGTGTTTTAAAATCTATTCTATGTCATATCACAGAAAATCGCAATACAAGTCTTCTTATCTCACTTCCTGTTGGGCGTGGCCATGACATTGTAATTACAATTTTGTTCATCTTAGTGAGATACACACCCATACCAACTTTCGTGTGTCTGGCTGAAATCGTATGCCACCCACGATCCTCTTTGTGTTAAAACGCTCATTTGCTGTACATTTTTCTGACAGTTCACTGGCCTGTCATATGGGGGCGCTATGTCAGACTGCCAGTTATTTGGCATGAAAATCTTGGTAGTCCTCATGTACATTACCCTGTGAAGTTTTAGTCTGAGGAAGAACTCCAAATTCAATAAAAACCTCCCATTCATAACTCATAACTCGCATTCAATAAATACCTAACTTTATTGATCCGCTGTATCGTCATATTACCGCCTATTTGAAAATCCTTCGCAATTTAACATCTCCAATGTCTTAAGATTATGTTCACCAAAATTTAAGCCCATCTGAGGTACGGTGTAGAAGAAGTGTTTCAAATTCCATTGTATGTCCAATATCCACAAAATCACACAAAAGTCCAATTATCTCACTTCCTGTTGGGCGTGGACATGACATTGCAGTGAGGCGTTTCTTCGTCTTATTGAGATACACGTCCCTACCAAATTTTGTGTGCCTATCTTAAACGGTATGCCAGCCCCGAAAGACAACGCGCCAGCCCCGAAAAACTACGTGCTAGGGGGCGCTATCAAGCTCCTGGGGGTCACCGGGGGACGGGTCTTTTTGGAGGCGTAGCTGCCGCTCTACGTGATGCCCGTGCAAAGTTTCGTTCGTTTTGAAGCATGGGAACATGTTCAAAATTGCCCAAAAGCGTGTTAAAAAAAAGTGTCCCAAGAATAATAATAATAATAATAATAATAATAGAGAAACAGAGCGAGAACAATAGGGACCTTCGTGCCCCTTCGGGCTCGGTCCCTAATAATAATAGGGAAACAAAGCAACAACAATAGGGACCTTCGTCCCCCTTCGGGGCTCGGTCCCTAATAATAGGGAAACAAAGCAACAACAATAGGGACCTTCGTCCCCCTTCGGGGCTCGGTCCCTAATTAAAGCCGCAAGCGGCGTTGGTCGGGACCTCGCACCTGCGTTTGTTCGTCTTACTGAGACGCACAGCCATACCAAATTTCGTGTGCCTGGCACAATTATCTCACTTCCTGTTGGGCGTGGCCATGACATTGTAGATACCCTGTCAGAACAGACCCTGTCAGACCCTGTCAGATCCTGCCAGACCCTGTCAGACTCTGTTAGACCCTGTCAGACCCTGCATGTGGCCTCCATGCTGAGGCCTACATGAACCTTCGATGCTTGTCCCCACATTGCTGCTTGCAGCTATATCAGATCAAAGGTACAAAGATCAAAGACCTTTGATCAGGGCGTTGCCTAGCAACAAATACCTCCCATTCATAACTCATCACTCCCATTCAATAAATACCTAATTTTATCGATCCGCCGTATCGTCATATTACCGCCTATTTGAAAATCCTTCGCAATTTTACATCTCCAACGTCTTAAGATTATGTTCACCAAAATTTAAGCCTATCTGAGGTACGGTGTAGGAGAAGTGTTTCAAATTCCATACCTAACTTTATCGATCCGCCGTATCGTCATATTACCGCCTATTTGAAAATCCTTCGCAATTTAACATCTCCAACGTCTTAAGATTATGTTCACCAAAATTTAAGCCCATCTGAGGTATGGTGTAGGAGAAGTGTTTCAAATTCCATTCTATGTCCAATACCCAAAAATCACACAAAAGCCCAATTATCTCACTTCCTGTTGGGCGTGGCCATGACATTGCAGTGAGGCGTTTGTTCGTCTTATTGAGATACACGTCCCTACCGAATTTCGTGCGCCTATCTTAAACGGTATGCCAGCCCCGAAAGACAACGCGCTAGGGGGCGCTATCGAGCTCCTGGGGGTCACTGGGGGACGGGACTTTGTGTGGTCGTACTGGCAGCACTTTGTGATGCCCGTGCAAAGTTTCGTTCGTTTTGAAGCATGGGAACATGCTCAAAATTGCCCCAGCGAGTGTGAACAAGAACAAGAATAATAATAATAATAATAATAATAATAATAATAATAATAATAATAATAGGGAAACAAAGCAACAACAATAGGGACCTTCGTGCCCCTTCGGGCTCGGTCCCTAATAATAGGGAAACAAAGCAACAACAATAGGGACCTTCGCCCCCTTCGGGCTCGGTCCCTAATAAAGCATTTTAGACACATATCTAGCCTCATGAAGACTGTCAGAGTCATATCTCATGCAGTGAGTGTTGATTTTGAAGAAGGATTCATTTACAGTATTAGGGAACCATTAAGGAGCCATATAAAAGCATCAAGAAGTACCATGTCATGGGACCTTTAAGCTGAATTGCTTTAACGCTGTTACAGATGCTCAAAGTCCTCACATTTTCCCACGCCTCATCCCATTCCTCGTCTGTAATCTCCAAGCAAAGTTCATCTTCCCATTTCAACTTTAGGTGCAAGGTACTTGTGGTGGCATATTCCTTGAGGAGTTTATAACAGAAACTGATAGTGTCCCATCCGTAGTGAGAAAAGCTGTCGCTCCAAACATGAACTGCTTTGATCAGAGAGAAGTGTTGTATCTTTTGTAATGAAATGTCTTATTTGAAGGTAACGAAAAAAGTCCTGTTTTGAAATATTAAATTGAACTTTCAACTGATCAAAAGATAAGAGTGTGTCCAACAAATAAATCACATGGCCTGGAGATCCCTTTAGTAGTCCAGATTTGAAACCCAGGATCAGATGTTCCTGGTGGGAAATCTGAGTTGCCACAAATTGGTGTAAAAACAGAAGTAAGCTTATGTCTACCCTCTAGTCTTCTAACGGTCTGCCAGGTCTTAACAGTGTGGATTGTGATCGGATTATGACATAGAGTACTTAGAGATTTTCGTATGAAAAATAAGTTTGAAAGGGGGATGTAGGATCTTTGCGCATCCAATCAGTGATATAGCGGAGATGTGCACTGAGCTGATATTTCCTAATATCGTATAATATATGTCAAGGCCACCTTCCGAGGACGGGAGGCACAGGGTTGCCAAACTGAGACTGGTTTTTTTTCTTTGCCCATATGAAGGAGTTAAACCAACTGTTCAGGCCTTTAAGGGTTTTGTGAGACAAGAGAACTGGAATCATCTGGATGGGGTAAAGTAATCTGGGCAAAATATTCATTTTCAAGAGAGCCATGCGTCCAAGCTAAGAGATAGGCAGCGTGTTCCATCTCTCAAGATCCATTCTGATGCGTTCAAGTAGAGGGGGGAAATTTTGCCTGGTTTACACCTGACCATATCACAAGTGATATATGGTCTGGAGGCCACCTTCGAAATATCTCGTACCGGAGGTGTGGTTTATGATTGTCAATGGCCGTTTATTGGGCGTTACGAATGTCTATCATTTGGCGTATACGTAGCCCATAGCCAATCATGTCAGTTGTCAGTTCAAACTACAAGCTTCCGTTTGCCACGTAGTACGCGTCACCGTCTTGCCACCCCTCCCCACTCTCTGATTGGCTCCCAGAATCGGGAGAGCTCGCTTGCCATAGTCACCAGGCTGTCTTTCAGATCGGATCGAATGAAAGCAGCCTGGGATTTCCCAGGTTAGGGGAAATTAGCTTTGTACATTTTATTAAAATCAGGTGTAATACGTATTCCCAAGTAAATAAAGCCATATGGAGACCACTTGAATGGAAATGGACATGGGGTTTTTGGCTGATGCTTCAGGCTACCCAGGGGCATTGCTTCTGATTTGTCAAAATTAATTTTATACCCTGAAAAGGTACTGAATTTACTAATGGTGGTAATGAGATTGGGGGTAGAGATCTCAGGCCTAGCACATCATCAGCGTAAAGAGTTATCTTGTGCTGCTTATCACCTATATTTAAGCTATATATACCCTGATTTCTCCTAATCGCCTCAGCCAGTGGCTCTACAACCAGAGCAAACAAGATGGGGGAAAGGGGGCAGCCCTGCCTGGTGCCTCTTCGTATGGAGAAATTTGCAGATTGAAGTCCATTTGTGAGAACGGAGGAGAGGGGATTGTTATAAAGTAAACGAACCCAACTAAAGAAATTTTCACCTAAAGCAACCCTCTCTAAGACATAGAAAAGAAATGGCCATTCAACGCAGTCGAACGCCTTCTCCGCATCCAGAGAGACGATCACGCCATCTATTGACTGTTGATGAAACTTTTGGATTGTGTTCAGGAGTCTATGCATGTTATTACATGAATTACGACCTTGAATGAAACCTGTTTGGTCTTCATTAATAAGTACAGGAAGCAAACTTTCTAAACGTGTAGCCAGTATTTTAGAGAGAATTTATAAGTCTACATTTAATAAAGATATCGGTTTGTAAGAGGCACATTGCTCTGATTGTTTTTCTTTCTTTAAAATTAAAGGGATATTAGCTTCCCTCAAAGACGGTGGCAGGATCCCCCTCTCCAAGGAATCTTTCAGCATGTTCAGCAGTGGTTCAATCATAAGACTCTGAAATTCTTTGTAAAACTCAATACTGAGCCCATCAGGCCCAGGGGCCTTTCCAGAGGGTAATGCAGTAATGGCATTCAGTACCTCCTCTTTGGTTATGGGTGTGTCAATGTTAGACCTGTGATCATCTGTAAGTTGCGGGAGATCAAGAGAGGAGAAGAAGGTGTCCATTAACTCCTGCTGTGAGTCTGTATCCTGCTGTGAGTCTGACTGATGAAGATTTTCATAAAAATTCTTGAATGTGTTATTTATGCCCATATGATCGAATATTTGCCTCCCTGTATTATCTATAATTGAGGGAATCATTTTAGAGTCTGATTTTTTTCTTTGTTAAATAGGCCAGATATTTCCCTGCTTTATCACCCTGTTCATATAATCTCTGTTTAGCAAACCTGATTTGAGTTTCTGCGTGTTCTGTTAATAGGGAATCTAAGGCTGAACGCAATGCAGAGATTTCTTTAAGCATCCTTGGCGAGGGTTTTGCAATATACTCTTTCAGCCACCTTAAGCTTCGATTCCAGAATTTCCCTTATGATAAGTCTCCTTACAAAGGCTTTAGAAGTTTCCCAGAGGAGTGACGGATTTTTTGTAGAAGCTGAATTTATCGCTAAGAAAGATTGGAAATCCTCGGAAAAATAAGATATAAATTTGTGGTCTGCGAGAATTAAGGGGTTTTAAACCTCCAATATCTTGTTTGTAGAGCTGGGTTTTCAATTTGGAACTGAATAAAGACAGAGGCATGATCTGATATGACTGCACTGCCTATGGAACTACATGCAATTGACTCTAACAAACTTTTAGGTATAAAAAAGTAGTCTATACGTGTATGACATTCATGAACTTTTGAAAAGTGGGTATTTTCTCTGTATATCAGGTGTTGAGTTCTCCATACATCTATATAATCCAAATCCTCACAAATGGCGTTAATAAATTTAGCATGGTGAGAGGACACCTGACCGGCAGGGAACTTGTCCATACAGGGGTCAGTCGCAATTGAAATCTCCACTCACAAACGTATTTCTGATATTGAGATCAGCTTGTTCAGGGAAGGCTGTAGTAAGAAATTCACTAGGGTGGCCTGGTGGATTGTAAATGGATCATAATGGCAATCATCTCTCCGTATAACTCCCCTTTAACTCATTCAGTGCCGGCCTGTTTTCAGAATTCTAACCCCAGAGTGCCAGAGGTTTCAGTAGAATTTCACTGATTTTCCAAGACCCATATATAACTTCATTCATTACAATTACCACACAGCAGCATCACTGCTCCAAGTCAGTAAACTTCTTCTTTGGAGCTGTCGTAGTTCTGAAGAGACTCCCTGGTCCGTGCAGCGCACACATGACACGCCCCCTCCTCGGGCACAGCAGATCTCTGCTCAGACCTCGCTGCTTGATCCGGCTTGTCTCTGCGATCCTCTGATCCAGGATCCTGGGTCCCAAGAGCGATCTGATCGCTCCATAGGCGCTGATCAACAGTTATCTGCTTTTCCGGGTTCTCTGGCCTCGCCATCTTACTACTCTGGCCAATACACCATACACACGCTGCACTCCTCCTTTCTTCCCCGGCTCTGATCGGCTAATAATGATACAACATCGCCATCTACAGGTTGAGAGGTGTGAATTACACCTCAAAAGTTGCTCCAGGCCGTAACCTAGCAACCCCCGCTGAAAAAAGCAATTGACGTCTATAGACGTCACGGCACTCAACGGTTGGATTCGAGGGGACGTCAATAGACGTCTCCGGCACTGAATGAGTTAACAATGACATACCGCCCAGCCTTATCCTTAATACAGTGCACAGCTTTAAATGGTAGGTTTTTCTGAAACAAAATGGCAACTCCCCTGCTGCTTGATGTAAAAGAGGAAAAGAAAAGCTGGTCAAACCCCCCTTGCTGTATCTTTTAAATGTTCCATTTTGTCTAAATGGGTCTCCTGCAATAAAGCAATATGAACCCCCACACTCTTAAGATAAGTCAAGACCTTTCGCTGCTTAACAGGTGTGTGAATACCACTGACATTCCATCTGCATAATTTAAGTAAAGGCACAGTCATCAAGTTAAATCACAAATTGAAAAGTACATACCTTGAGCCAAACATTGCCTGTACACAAAGACATAAAAGCAGAAAATGAGCCGAGTACTGAACATCAGACGGCTAATAAACAAAAAACGAACAGTGGCTAAACAACCTAGCATGGAAACTAAACACTGTCCTCTTGTTATTGAGAGTCGAGTGAAAGGGGTCTCCAGCGACAGGAGACCGATCTCAAAGAGTGCCGCGTGGTGGCGCCCTTTATGTTGCCCGAAGCATGGCCGATAAACAGGCTACTGTTAAGTTCAACATACTCACGTCCTCGTGTGGACCCGAAAACGGACCTCAAAAATGAAAAGTGGCTTCAAAAGAAAGGGGGGAAAAAAAAAGAGGCTAGACATCTATAAGGCTTAGGAACCATCAACACCGCCAGCCATGTCAAAGGAGTCGATGTATTCCTCCACCGCAGCTGAGTCTTTAAAAGATTTTGTTAATCCGCGGAAGGTGACTTTCAGAGATGCAAGGTAAACTTGAGTGTATGTAGCTCCGATGGCTTTCAGGCGTTTCTTCACCCCGTCAAATCTTTTACGCTTACGGAGGACGGCAGCTGAGAAGTCTTGAAAGAGCATCACTGTGGCGTTGCCGTGTTTGAAAGCCTAATTTCTCATCCCCAAGTTCCACGAAGCATTCATCACCCTCTGTTTATCTTGGTAACTATGGAATCTCACCAAGATCGATTGTGGTTTCTGGTTGGAAGGGGGGAAGGATGCCAGGGAGCGATGTGCTCTCTCTAACTTGATCCGGCCCGGTTTAGTTTCGATGTTCAGAGCGTTAGGTAGCCAGGATTCAAAGAAGCTTGTTGGGTTATCACCCTCCACACCCTCTGGGAGTCCGACAATGCGTATATTTTTCCTCCAACCTCTATTCTCCAGATCATCGACTCGCTCGGCCAAGTCCACCACTTGTTGCTCAAGTGCTTTGTTTTTATCCTCCCCCGGAGTAACTGTGTCCTCCAGCGCAGATACTCTGCCCTCCACATCCGCGATACGTTTCCCATGCCTGTCCAACTCCTCACGATGCGTTTGTAGTAAATGTGACAGTGGACTTAACTTGTCGTCGATGATCCTTGAAATGTTAGCTGTAATTTCTGCAATCATCTCTCGCTGCGTAAATGCTAGCGGCTATCCTCGCTAATATCACTGTCGTGTCGTGTCGTTTCCTCGGGGTTGTCTTGGCTCCCCTTCTTTTTGCTCAACATGTTGTCAGTCTGCCTCAGAAAGTAGGTATTTATACTTATAATAGTCTAAGAGGGCCTCAAGAGTCCGCAACTTTGTCCATAGGCAGAAATGCTAAAGTTAGTGAAATGGCGCACCAGCTCGGCAACGCACAACCTTCCCTCAAGCCGCCATCTTGAAAACCCCAAGAATCAGACAAGTTCAAGGTGGTATAGCAGGTATATTATAGTAATAAATGGCACTGACTTTGGGTGCCTTCACACTTAGACACTCATCACAAGACCAATCAAGACTAAACCAGGACTAAACCAGGACTAAACCAGGACTAAACCACATATTATCTTGTTCTCTGTAGTCCTCCAGGTAATCGCGAGGCCCTGTTTCTCACGGAGTCGGGCAGGGAGGCTTTTGACCAGCTGTATCGTTTGTGGGAGGGGGGCCTAAGGGTGCTGAGCGCGGACACGCCCTCTCCTATGCTCCCTCTGCCCCAGGACACCCAAACACAACTGGTGACAGATCTGCTCAACGTGCTCATCGGAGTGGCTTCAACCACCTTCCCTCTCAATCAGGTGTGAACAATATGAATGTGCATAATAATAATAATAATGTATACAATAATATAACTGTTAATGGTTGGGGCTGCTTGAGTTTAGAGGAAAAATACACTTATTATCTATTACCGAAGTTTATTTTTTTTCTCTTCCAGGTATGACAATACTCAAAACAATATTATTAGGTCAGCTTAATTTTTTGATATGATATATATCTCAGACCTCGGTTCTTTCTCTGTCGCTCCGCCAGGGTTTGGACGGAGAGGAATGCAGCGGGACTGGCCCCGGTAAAATGCACTAGAATGCTGGAAATTGCATCTAAGAAATCCAAAATTTTCTAATACTGTAAATAAATCCAAAATCAAGCTTTGGTGCATGAGAGAGCCTCTTGGAGTGAGGCTTATGGAGACTAGTGTCTTATAGACAGTTCATTCTGGGCGTGTCGCTTTAATGCAAATGAGGAGGACAGAGACAGGCCAGTGCAGGCGGGTGGGGGTGTGGCCAAATACGCCACTGTTTCCTGCGCTGTGTTTGTATCGGAGGAGGAGGGCAGACGCGGAAGAGGGGAGACGCGGATAAGCGATTTGCAGGTCCAGTTCTGTATTGTCCCATGAAAAAAAAAAAACACTCTTACTTGTAGGCAAATTTAACTTCACTGCTCAACACGCACTGAGCTTCCACTGCTCTCATGCCACTGCAAAACAGTCCCCCTCTCAAACAAAGGCCCGCAGCACGACGTTCTGCCGCTCTGCGTCCTGAATTTTTGCACGCACGCACTCACTGGTATTGGGGTACAGTGAACCCTCGCTCTATTGCGGTTCACTGTTCGCGCCCTTGCTGTTTCGTGGATTTTTTTTTTTTCAATTTTTTTTTTTTTTCAACTTTTTTTTATAGTGTAACATTGTGTTCTGTGTCCTGATTGGCTAAGAGACTAGACCAGGACTAAAAGTGGAATAAACCAGGTCTAGACCAGAACTAAACCAGGTCTAGACCAGAACTAAACCAGGTCTAGACCAGAACTAAACCAGGTCTAAACCTGGACTGGCCCTGGACTAAACTAGGACTGGACCAGGTCTAGACCTGGACTAAACCAGGATTAAATCACTCCGTGCGGCTCTTGCGTTCGTTTGTGCGTGTTCGGTTTGTGGCTCGGGCTGAGAGCACGCGGTCTGGGCGCCGCGGTTCTATCTCGTGCTCACAGCCCCGGTGTACGCATGACACGTGCTGCTCTGTCACGGATTTGTCCACGATGAACCCCTCATCATGGACAAATCCGTGACAGAGCAGCACGTGTCGCACACTTCTGCAAGAGGTTGCTGCGAGCCGTGTCTCCCCCCACTCATCACTATTAATACATTTTGTTGAAAATCTATGAAAGTTTGAGTGTTTAAACTAGAGATAAATGTGAGAAAATGTTAATACCAGTCTGAGAAAAGTGTATAATGTGTGTGGTGAGGCATTTACAGTCTTAAAACATGTAGAATAATTGTAAAATATAAAATTGTCCTACTTCACGGATTTCTCTTATTGCGGGATATTTCTGGAACCTAACCCCCGCGATAAACGAGGGATTACTGTATATGAAAAATTCATATCATTAAAAAAAACACACACCGGCATTCGGTATGAAGTGGTGTACCGCCCAGCCCTACTTTTTACTACATTCCACTGAGTGAGAGCTACACAATCTACAGAAAAATGGCGCTTCACATCCATAGTACGTTTCACATCCATAGTGCACACAAACTTAAATGAACTTCTGCGCTTCATTGGAGCAAGTTTGACAAACTGCAATCTTCAAAATCACCCATGTTTCCTGCTTCTAACACATCAACTTATAAGTGAAAATGTCCAGTCAAATGTTAAAATCAGCCGTTAGTAATCGTAATGTTATGGCTGATTGGTCTGTTTTATTTTTCAACTTTTATTCAAATGGATCTAGGTCACAGGGTTCACAAAAGTTGATGTATTGGCCTTGTTTTCAATGCAGTTTCAATCTTTATTTCCCGGAAGCTTGCAGTCTGGGATGTTCTGACTCTGTTGAAATAAAACCACCACGAGCAAGATGAAATGGCAAACATCTGACTATGTATAGCTGTGTAAAATAATAATCCTGCTAACTATTGCTTCACAATTCACTATGGATTTGATTCTCGACAAAATCCAATATTTTAAGCTACATAAGGCTGCGGGCTTGTTTTATTGGATGTTGTTAGACCATAGAGTTATTCATTACGCCTTCCTCACCTCAATAAATATGTAATTCTCCGAGGTGGGAGGAACAAGAAGCAAGCAAGAAATATGCAAGGGCAAGGATACATACAACTGAAATGATTAGGCATTTGTGTAGACTTTTTGTATTCAAGTGGATTTCAAAATATTATTAGTCACATAAACATATAATTGCACTATGAAATACACCTGTGGGTATCTGGTGTTTGTGTTAGTGTACAAAATAAACCCAAAACAAACAAAATGTAGGCCTGGAAAATGGATATTTAAAAAAGAAATTCTTTTAAAACTACACTAACTTTTTAGCAAACAAAAAACTTAAAACAGGATTTTTTATTTTATTATTATTATTATTATTTTTAGGTTTTATTGCACTGAAAAATATTGAAATATTTGAATGGACTTGCATTTCCACAAACCTGACTGTGATTTGGCGTGGAGGAGGGCCTTGACTTTTAATAGTAAGGAAAGTAAGAAATTGTGATCTCTAAAAAAAACAATCTATCTAAACTAGTATTTTTATATTGTCCTAGAAGGTAACAATTTGAAAATCAAATTATTGATATATCCATAAAACTCTTCATTCGTTGTTATTCATTATTTATTTGAGGACAAGGCGTATTAATGAAAATCTGTACTGGACAGAACTAAATGTGTATCTCTAAGTATTATAGCTTCAAATCACATTGACATTAGGGGTTGGTATTGGCAAAGAAGTCACGATTCAATTCGAATCACGATTCATATGCCACGATGCGATACTATCACGATGCATCACGATACTTGAATTATTGTGATGCATTGCAATATATTCGACATACTTCAGTGAAAATGTACCAATAAAAAGAGGATAACTTAAATATCAGTGGCTGTGTATCTGGGTAGTGTCTTCAGTTGATACATAACTCTGAGCAACTCAATTCATAACTGAATTTATTGAATAACAAAAACAAATAAACCATCCTTCCTTGATACTGCCTGAACTCCATTGCTTTGCTGGAAATCAGTTCAACACAATCGAGTTGTGAATGCTTTTATCTATTTCCGATGACAAATGCATTTACCTACGATAGCTTTATTTATTCATGAATTTATTTATTAATATGTATTTACAGTGGTACCTCACCTTACGAAAGACCCAACAAACGAAAATTCCAAGTTACGAAACGCCTTCACGTTAAATTTTGGTCTCTAGATACGAAAGAAAATTCAAGTTACGAAACGCGAAATCTCAAAAATTCAAATAATGCGTGCTCAGCCACACACATTATACGCTTTTCTCAGACTGGATTTAAACTTTTCTCACATTTCTCTCTTGTTTAAACACTCAAACTTTCATAGATTTTCAACAAGATGTATTAATAGTGAAGTGTGGGGGGAAGGGGGAGGAGGGAGAAGACTGCGTGCGGACACGTGTGTGATAGCGCAGTATGACCCGGCGTGGGGCTGCGAGCACGAGACCCGTGCTCAAACCGTGCCTCCTCTAGACCAGGTCTAAACCAGGTCTAAACCAGGATTAAACCAATATTAAACCACCTCTTGTATGCGTTCGTTCATGCGCTCGGAGTGCGTGCCGTCCCGAGGGGAGCACATCTCCTCCCGTCCTCGCTGCTCGCCTCAGCCGTGACTCGTGAGGTACACCGGTGCTGCTGCTAATAGCAGAGCTAGCACGAAACCAGGAAATAGACCCGCACGCGGCGCTTTAATCCTGGTGTCCAGTCCTGGTTTAGTCCTGGTTTAGTCCAGGTTTAGTCCTGGTCCAGTCCAGGTATAGACCTTGTTTAGACCTGGTTTAGTCCACGTTTAGTCCTGGGTCTACAGTCTCTTAGCCAATCAGGATGCAGAACACAGTGTTACACTATTAAAAAAAGTTACACTATTAAAAAAAAACTTGGAACGGGGCCTTGGAACGAATCAGACTTTTTCCATTGAAATAGCTACTCAACTTACGAAAAATTCACGTTACGAAACCACTTCTGGAACAAATTAATTTCGTAAGGTGAGGTACCACTGTATTTATTACTTATTTATGCTTTTAAACGCTAAAATATGAATTTATATTGTTAAATTACACTTTAATTGTATTGTTGTTAATGTTACCTGTAATGCCCACTTGGTCCTGATGGCTTCTGCAGTTACTCCAGTGTAAACATCTTCCCTCTCGTCCTCGGAAAGGAAAGTTGGGCCTTAAAATGGGGATCCAGAGCCGAGGCCTTATACAGAGCCTCTTTTTCACTCAAATACCCCTTGTTAAGATCCTGGTACATTGTGGTTTTAATTTTCCTTGTCAAGATGGAATAATTCGGATTGCTCTAAAAACCGCTCCAGCATGTCAACATGGCCCGCCGCCGGAAATGCCAACAACTCCAATGACATCTACAGGACTGGAAGTTGTATTCTACTTGTTTTTGGCCGATGTTCACTAACCATTCAAACAATTTTATTCATTCGTTTTTTAAATTAATATTTTATCGATATTTGGCATCACGAATCGATGCAGTATATTGTGAAAGTTGATATCACCCCTAATTGACATTGTCAGTGTTTGTCCGTAGTCTCCCTGAGGTAAGTCTGACTCTGAGCTTGTGTCGTTGCGTTGCAGAGTGTGCAGTTTGACGTGCGTCCAGGCGTGTGTGTGTCTGGAGCGTCTCCGGAGAGTGTGTCCCGTCTGCTGCAGGAGCTGGCTCAGTACGGAACTCACTATCTCCGCCTCAGCCACTTCTCCCTGCAGAGCGCCGACAAGAAGGGCCTCGTTTTCCAGGTGCAACTCAAAAGCATAGAAAAGCATAGTCTGTCTTGATTTTTTTTTTTAATTTAAATCACTAGCAAAATAAAATGTGAACATTTGTTAGTAACTTTTCAAGGTTTTTGTGAAAATACAAAAAATACTGCCCCTGTTAGTAAGATGACTGGGGTGGGTTGTGTGTTGTTGTTTTTTTTAGCCAGACGCCTAACAAATGCTATGTGTAAGTCATTATTATACATTATTTGTTTTTTGTAAACAGCAATATTGATCTAATCTTAATTGATCCAAATGACTTAAAGCCCCAGTGTGTAGGATTCGTGGCGCGTAGGTGGATGGTGCTATTGCACTTTCTGTTTTGGCTACGGCAGACCTCGAGGGTCACCCGGGCGCGCGCTGCGCGCCGCTACTGTATAAATAGAACGCGGTCCCGTTTTTTTTTTTTCTTTTCTCATGAAAACACACATTCCCGATCATGTACCATGACACTCTACACATCAAATGAAACCTTACAGTCTCCTCTTTTTGACTATGCAATTCATTTCCCTGCAAAACAAACACTCCCCGAGCACATGGGGCTTTTATACGGAAAAGCACAAAACGAGGTTACCTTACCTTAGAATGCTTTGCACAGGTCAAACTCTGTATTTCACCATAAACTTGGTCTCAATTTGTCCGGAAGGATCCAGCAAATAAAACCCAGTAAAACAATTTAGTCCAAAACACGTGTTAGATCCATTACGACGCCTGATCCGGCAGCATGCTTGTCGTTGTTTACCCAAAACCACGAGCCTTGCCGAAGGCGGAGCCCAAATGTCCTTCTGCGGCTCTCGTATTCAAAATGGCTGCCTCTGCATGGGGAAGATCCCCCTTTTATGTGACTATATCGAAGTCCAACAGAATACTTTGATTTCATGATGGAAGTGAAAAGGCTTGGAAAACAATGTATTTTTGAATGGGCATCTTCAATTTCAGTAATTAACGGGTAAAAATCTTACACACTGTCCCTTTTAAGAAACTGGTTGTTTGACTACCTGTTCAAAACTGCAGTGGATTTTTTTTGTTTTGAAAAATGGCTCTGGGATACTTTTTACATTTGTGTCCATTTTATACTCTAGAGATTGAATTTTTGCAAGAATCCAAGTCAGTACAGAGCCATGAACTGGGAAAGGGGTTAGGTGACTACAGGTGAATACGACTGAGAGCTAATAATGAGGGAAAATAATTACAGCATGGTTCAAAGATCGTCAAAGTTGAGTTTGCATAGAAGTTTGCTCTTTTACTACATTTCTGAATAAAGTGATTCTAAAATGGGTACACTGAAACTGAAGTTTTAATATTTTCTACCATGTTGTTTTTATTCTCAGGCATTTACAGGTGGTCTGAGGAAGTACCTGCACTACTACAGAGCCTGTGTCCTCAGCACCCCTCCCACTCTCAGCCTCCTCACCATTGGATTCCTCTTCCGCAAAGTGGGACACCAGCTCAGGTAAAGGCGAGTGTGTGCTCCGGGTATCCCCACAGACCCAAACATATCCACTAGGGATGCAAATTATCGATTAATTCATTAATCTATGGTTGATTGACCTTATCGATCGACTTACGATTAACTGATAAGCGGCGTTTTTCACCTGAATTTGAGTGTTTCAATAGGCTCTTTAAGAATATAAACTATAGTATACTTAACACTGAGTCAAAAATATATCATAGTATTATTATATTGTATATTCCTCAATTAATTATTCCTTCGTTAAAAAGCAGACAAATGTATTGATGCTGAATAAATACAGTAATCCCTCGCTCTTTCGCGGTTCGCTGTTCGCTGTTTCACAGATTTTTTTTTTAATTTTCTTTATAGTGTAACATTTCTTTATAGTGTAACATTGTGTTCTGCGTCCTGATTGGCTAAGAGACTAGACCAGGACTAAATGTGGACTAAACCAGGTCTAGACCAGAACTAAACCAGGTCTAGACCAGGTCTAAACCAGGTCTAAACCTGGACTGGACCTGGACTAATCCAGGACTGGACCAGGTCTAGACCTGGACTAAACCGGGATTAAACCACCACGTGGCGCTCTTTGCTGGTTTCGTGCGGCTGGTTTGTGGCTCGGGCTGAGAGTACGCAGTCTGGACTCCGCGGATCGATCTCGTGCTCGCAGCCCCGGTGTACGCGCGGCCTTGCGCCGGTGGTGCACGTGTCGCGCACTTCTCCAAGGGGTTGGTGCGCGTCCCGGGACATGGCAGTGCCGTTGAATGAGCGCGGTGCACCCTGCCCAGGACTAGACAGGTCTAAACCAGAATTGCGGCTCTTTGCCTTGTTTCGTGACCACGGGTGCGCGGCAGCATGTAAGTTCATGGGTTACATGATGTAACGCTATGGTCTTTCTCTGAGTGGGTTCGCATCTCGTGTTCACATTCCAGAGTAGCGCCCTCTAGCGATTAGTTACAATTAATGCATTTTGTTCGGCCAACGTCTTGATCGACAATTAATTGTAAGTCAATTAATTGTAAGTCGATTAATTGTTGACATCCCTAATATCCACTGAATAGGCTAAACTATCTAGGTACTCCTCACCTTGAACCTGATGCAAAGTATAATGTTCCCCTTTCAGTTGCAGTGAAGGATGGGTATTCTGCAGACAACACATTTCCATACTGGAGCTATAAAGTGTACCTTTCAATTTCTACTGAAATAGTGGATCTTCTTTACTCTAATGTTTAGCCATTACAGAGAACAGCGGTCTGAGATGGTTATTGGCAGTTGTTTTCACTTGGTTCTTCCCAAACAACTCTGGTTAAAATGTCACAATTTGATTCAGTTTTATTTTGTCTTTATAAAAAAAAAAAAAATAAAAAAAAAAAAGGCAGGCTTTTAAGTATTGCCATTAAACCCAAGAAAAAACACATTTATATTTTTCACCTACACTTCACTTCAGGCTTCTGCAGAAACTAGAGCACGCCTTTTGCACTGTAATACCTGTACAACACTATAGTTGTTTGCCAAGTCAGTTTTCCCTGTGGGATAACAATAACCTAATATCAAATGAAATCTCTTCTGTTTTAATCTCAGGTATCTGTCGGAGCTGTGTTGTGTGGATGGGCCTTCGGGTGCGGGCCAGGCTACCTTCCCCGTGGTGAGTTTGGTTTTATCTCATCTGAGTTTGGCATTCATCTTGAATGTGCTGGGTATATCAGATGAGATGTCAGCTCTCCTCTTGCTCCTCTGCAGGGCGTGAAGCTGCTGTCCTACCTGTACAATGAAGCCCAGAATAACTGTAGTAACGAAAACTACCCGGTCCTCCTGTCTCTGCTGAAGAGGAGCTGTGCTCCGTACACACGGTGTGTCAAAGACGTATACATTTTATGACCCACGTTAATTATCCAATGTTCACTTTTTGGGGTCAATTAGATGTGAGCTCTACACCTGTAGATCACAATTTTACATTTTGTTACATCTAGCCTGTAATTGGGCCTGGTGTCCTCACCTGCTAGTCTCCATGGAGGTGGAGAAGCTTAATTCCATATTGTCTAACATGTTAGACAAAGTATTAACATGTCTATGGATGCGTGCAGAAAACTTCCATAGTGCTCCTGTTATCTTGCAGATACATTGTGATCAGCCCTGGTGTAATAGTTATTCCCTCATTTTGTGTTACCCTCGTGTCAAGGACATTTGTCCACTGCTGTTCCTGGTGTTGTGTAACTGGTTTCACCGTCTGGCGCAGGTTTGTGTCCGACTGGGTGTACAGTGGTGTGTTTCGAGACGTTTATGGAGAATTCATGATCCAGGTCAATGAGGAGTACCTGGGCTTCAGAGGTGAGCTACACAATCGCTCCACTGTCTACCGCAAAAAATGAAACTCAAAAAAACACATTTCATTACATCCTTTATTGCCCAGTTGGATTTGTCCTTGTCATGAAGTTATTGGATGATAATCAGGTGGAAACTTGAGGAGAGAGACACAGAAGAGGGAGAGATAGAGAGGGAGAGAGAGAGAGAGACAGAAGAGGGAGAGAGAAGAGGGAGAGAGAGTGAGAGACAGAAGAGGGAGAGAGAGAGAGAGAGAAGAGGGGGGGGAGACAGAAGAGGGAGAGAGAGAGAGAAGAGGGAGAGAGAGAGAGAGACAGAAGAGGGAGAGAGAGACAGAAGAGAGAGAGGGAGAGAGACAGAAGAGGGAGAGAGACAGAAGAGGGAGAGAGAGAGAGCGAGACAGAAGAGGGAGAGCGAGACAGAAGAGGGGGTGAGAGAGACAGAAGAGGGGGAGAGAGACAGAGAGAGAGACAGAAGAGGGGGAGAGAGAGACAGAAGAGGGAGGGGAGGGAGAGAGACAGAAGAGGGGGAGAGAGAGACAGAAGAGGGAGGGGAGGGAGAGAGACAGAAGAGGGAGTGAGAGAGAGAGAGAGAGACAGGAGAGAGAGAGACAGAAGAGAGACCGAAGAGAGGGCGAGAGACAGAAGAGAGGGCGAGAGACAGAAGAGAGGGCGAGAGACAGAAGAGAGGGCGAGAGACAGAAGAGAGGGCGAGAGACAGAAGAGAGGGCGAGAGACAGAAGAGAGAGACAGAAGAGAGAGACAGAAGAGGGAGAGACAGAAGAGGGAGAGACAGACAGAAGAGAGAGAGAGAGCGGGGAAGAAAGAAGGTAGCAGGAAGATGGAGAGACAAATTGTAAGAAAAAGATGGAGGGAAGGGGAGAGTAAGAAAACAGCAGGGGAGGGGGGTTGCTCTGCTCTGCTCACCTCAACCCCTCCTCTGTCTCACATGCTCGCTTTCTCACTCCTATTCCTTCCTCTCTCTTCCATCACTTTGTTTTTCTCTCTTCCATTCTCTCTCCAAACCATGGACCAGATCACAAATGAAAAATGACTCGTTATGTTTGTACAATATTGAACGTCTAATACAGAATAAGAATAAGCAGGTTTAATTATACAGCATGAGGGCATTGGGCAAGTACCATTTAATTTGACTCAAATTAACTGGACTTAAGTAGGAATAAACTATGACCAAATCAAGTCCAACTGCAAGCTAGGACAAAACTAAACTTGGAGTGTGATGAGGCATTAAATGTGTGGAGATGGATGTTCTGGTTGTAAGGTTGGTGTGTCCTTGGGATAGACACTTCATGCTCAAAATGTGGCTTTAAATTCATTGTGGTAGAACATGAATCCAGGTCCATCATGACAGAGGTCAGTCCTTACTCCCTGCACCTCTGTCACAACAGAGAAAGGTTCAAATAGACATACTTTAGTTTATATTTTGATATGTGGGCACTTTGAGAGTTGAAATCCCTTGATCATAACTCGCATTGTGAATCTTTATCCCAAATGTTTGAGGGCAAATACATTTTTGTACCCACTGAAAGAAGCACTATGTAACTTTTCTGGTGTAAGGGTCCGCCACCTGCTTGTCTCCATGGATATGCATTGTTTTTTCTGGGAAAGTTCCACAGTATGACGTTTAACTTTAAATTCATTGTCTTTTTACTGCTCAAAAATACTTACATACATAAATAAAAACATATATTGTTGTTGTGAGTGAGGCTCCTCTTCCACAGATCTGACCTGTATTCTGGCCTACTTGTCTCCATGAAGATAAGTTTTAATGCCATTAGAGCTGGGCGGTATGACCAAAAATTGATATCACGGTATTTTTCAAAATTATACCGGTGTCATGGTATTTGACGGTTTTTGTTTTTTCATGCATGACTAGGTGTTAACCCAATTTCCTAATAATTTAGAGAATAATTACTGCAGTAAATTCGACTTGGTAAAACATATCTGGGTCCAGAGCTTTAATCATCTCCTTGAAGCTCCTTTCTCAAGTGATGCCGTGTCTTTGGCAAAGTGGATAGTAATAGTGTTCTTAATATCGTTCCACCGTTTGCTTTTCTTGTCGTAGGCGGTCCCCTTAGCAAACGCGTCTTTGAGTGACGTCAGAGTTGCGTTTTGTGTTGCAGTGCCAACTTGAACGTTACGATCTTAGTTTCATGCATTCGTCACATTCCAGGACATGTTTGTGATGGAGGTGGTGAAGCAAATAGCTTGTGTTACCTCTTGCGGCTACAACTTTAGCCGAAGTACTTCCACACAACTGACACGGCTCCTCTTTTCGGTATAAGTTCCTCTGTTTCTAACGACAACGTCAATGTTGTTCATCGCTCAACACACACTGTAGCCATGTCCCAATTCGAGGGTTATTGATCCATGTGCATAATTTGCGTGGTGCATATTGTTAGCATTAGCATTATCCGCGTGTCTCAGGTCCGTGGACTAGATCTGTCTCATTTCGGCAACGGTCCGCGGAGTAGGGGTGTAAATCAGACACTTCATGCCGATTTGATACGATTCGATTCAATGGTGCATAGTTTTCACTTTATGCATCAATGATGTTTTGAATAAATTTTATTACAGAAAAATTCGATTCGATTCTCTTGTGGACGCATCGATGCATTTGGATCGTCGGCTGTAGGATCGATGCCTCGCTACGAATCGATTTATTATTTACACGACTACCGCGGAGGCTAGTTCAAGGGCTGCAGCTTTTGGAGCCTTCGGAGCGGCCGAAAAACCATCAGAGGCTGCAGCCCTCGAATTGAGACACAACTAACACTTCCACTGCTCTCATGCTGCTGCAACACAGTCCTCCGGTGTAACGTTCCGCCGCTCTGTGTTCCTGACGTTTTGTACGCACACACTCACCGGTATTGTGGTATATGAAAAATTAATATCATTAAAAAAAAAAAAGTCTTAATGCCATACTGTGAAACATTCCAGGCAAAGCAATAGCATCTCCATGGAGGCAAGCAGGTGCTGGACCCCTCTTCATAAAAGTTTCATAGTGCTCCTTTAGGAATTGTCATTAACAGTGTGGGAATCTATTTAATACACTGCAGGATCTGGCACACTAACCGTTTTCTAATGAAGGTCACATGCAGTTAAAGCCTGGAGTTCATATTTGGGTCAAATGTGCAGTTATGATGGAATATAAGATGAAAATTTGTGCTTGGAAACTTTCCTCTGCACTGTATTTTCAAACTTGCTCTGCACAGCGTAACTATCCCACTGAGTTGTATACAAGTCATTATGGCCTTACCCAAAAACAAGCTGACAACTGCAACTGCCCAGACTGGCTATCCACACAGACAAATAAAACAAGCCATGTACGGATGGGGGGGGACATATTTTATTTATTTTTTTGGGCGCGTGCAGTGGCAGATTGGTTGTTCTCTCTGCCTCTCAGTAACAAGGTTGTGGGTTCAGCGCCCAGACTGGCAAGCTATGATTTCTTCCAGTTGAGTGTGCATGTCCTCTCCATGTATGGTTTATCTTGCCATATGTGGATTATTCATTTCAGTTTTGTAAATCAGGGCTAGCTCAAGTCTGGCTTTAATTACTATGGTAACTGTTACATGACTGTAATGGCCTCCCATACCCTAAAATAACCTGAACTACCGTAATTAACGGACTATTGAGCGCACCTGATTATAAGCCGCTTCAACAAAATTTTCAAAGAATTTTATTTTTGTACATATATAGGGCACACCATTCTATAAGCCGCAGGTGTCCATGTCTTCAAGAACGTTTTCAAGTTTGGGCCGTCTGCTTTTATTGCATCTGAAAGCTTTTGTCGTCTTTTTGCATTGAGTCAGTTTGTCATGCTGCCGTGGCCAACGTCTCACCATCGACTCATCGATGCCGAGCTCACGTGCAGCAGCTCTATTTCCTTCTTCCACAGCCAGATCGATTGCCTTTAACTTAAAAGCTGCATCATATGCGTTTCTTCGTGTGTTTTCCATGAGGAGGGTGTGTGCATGAAGCGCAAAATAACTGTTCAAAACAAAATCAAATGAGCATCTTCCTCGGTGCGTCTTCTCTTCATCTGTCTGTCTCGCTCTTGCACCCCAACACTTCACTCTACTGTGCATGTCTCCTGCAGAAAGAGCCGCTGTCCTGTCTGGGATCATGTCAATGTCTGGGATCATGTCAGTGTCTTGCAGGATTTCAGCAGATTTCAGGGCGCGGGGCTAGTTGTATTGATCATGTATGAGTGGATGTCCGGCTACCGAAGTTTGAGACGTTTCTTCTCATCATTTACGCACTCATCTGCATTTATCACATACGAGTCTTTAAAGGGATAGTATGTTTTTTTAATGTTAATCTGTATGGGTTTCCTTCTAAAAGTTACATGTGTTGACACCGGCTTACCTCTGACAGTCTCAGCTGATCCCGGTTCGGCTCGCTTTCTCAAGCCCACGTAGGTAGGTCTGGTAACTTCTCTGGAACATGAAATAAAGCTTGTTTTTCTTCTCAGAGCAAAACATTTGTTCGAAAGGTGATATATTTGCGTCCCAAACAGTTGTCAACGAAACATCCAGCAGCGAACTTGGCGATCGCGTATTGTGTCTGCCGACTTGTATCACTGCGCCCACGTTAGCTGTATTAGCCTGTTCATTTGTAAACTTCCCCTTGGCGGCGGACCGCATCTGCCGTACACTTCCGCTAAAGGTTAAAAGGCTCCGCATCATTGTATAAGCCGCAGGGTTCAAAGTTTGAGAAAAATGTAGTGGCTGGAAATTACGGTACATATTGCCATGCCAAAATTTGACTTGCTCATTGATTGTATTATCACTAAATGTAGGCAGAAAATGACATTTATACTCCTCAAATAATAATCATTTTAGCCACCAAAGTCTTAACAAAGTCTATGGGAAACCTGGGATGGGTGTTCTTTGATCACATTTAGGCTACAGTAATGCATCTTACTTTTATTTGCATATGAATTTAATCACAAGATAACTTGCATAACTATTCATGAAATATTGAATTTGAAATGTTGTCCATTTGGCTGGTTATTATTTTTGAACCAAAATGATAGTCAAATCTGTTTTACATTTAGTTCAGTCATGTTGAAAGCTGGGTATTTTTTATTAAGCACTCTTATCTGAGTGTGTCCTCTCTGCTTGTCTGAAGCTGTGTCTGGATAAATAGACCACAAACAGGGCTGAGTGAAATCATAATCATAATGACACTCACTGACACTCAAAGAGCCCTACCCTTTTTTTTAGTTCTTTTTATTCTAGTTTTAAATTATGCACAGAGAAACAAACTGCTGGTGATCTTGGCAAGGCAAACAAAAAACAAGACAAAAAAAATAATAAAAACTTTATCCTTTTTTGTGTGTGTATTTGATTGCTCAAATTACAAACAAAAAATTAAAAATGTATACAATACTGACTTTTGGTCTTTGCCTTTTACCAGAATAGATATCACACATTCCTTCTTCCTTCCAAACTGATATCACCACTGTATCAACTGCAAAGCCCCAAGCTAATTATTATAACTGCAGTTTGATCACATTTTGATTAATGCATTTTAATTTTTTAAGATGCGTGAAGAGTCCCTCAGTCGTTCAGGTAGAATCCATGATAAAGGAGAAATTCAATTTGTCAACTGAACAAAGTTTGTTTGGTCGAAAACGTTTCGCTGCTCATCCAAGAGGCTTCATCAGCTCTGGTTCTACTGCTGGTTAGACCCTGTTTATATCTAGCTGCAGGGAGTAGCTCACTACACTGACATAGCTCTGAAACTATCTCAACTAATCTGTCTCTTTTGTATTACGGATTCCGAAATATTATATTATATTACGAATATAATATTATATTAATATTACGAATTTGAGAATTGATTCTCAAGTCAAAACAGACAAAGTAACATTAGGGCAGACAAGCCAGGGCAGAGGGGTGGAGAGGGTCGTTAGGCCTGAATAGGGAGGCTAAACTAGACGCCAGAGAAATTTGAAAAACAAAGAGACAGAGTAGTGGAGATAGTTTCAGAGCTATTTCAGTGTAGTGAGCGCCTCCTAGGGCTGAATAGATATGCTAATACTAGACGCCAGAGGAATTCGTAATACAAAAGAGACAGATTAGTTGAGATAGTTTCAGAGCTATTTCAGTGTAGGGAGGTCCTCCCTGCAGCAAGATATAAACAGGTTCTAACCAGCACTAGAACCGTTTTCGACCAAACAAACTTTGTCCAGTTGACAAATTGAATTTCTCCTTTATCATAATGCATTTTAAGTTACTGCAACCACCCCACATGGACATTTAAACTACTAGATGTGGGGAGATAAATTGAAAAATTGATAATCAAGTGTAAGGTTGTCAAAAGAATTCAAAATCATACTACTACTAATCGATTATTAAAACTAGTATTGAAACTAGGTACTCATTTGAGCAGTTATCGGTACTAAAAAGTCCCGTTCACAGGACTTTCTACCACTTTCTAGGACTTCAGTCTTTCCTGAATGTCTTAAAAATGATCTTGAGCTCTAATAGAACAAGTATAAGAGCACATAGACTAGTATATGCCTATGTACCACCATGGGACTTTCCTGAATGCCTGAGGGATGACACAGATATAAGATCACAGGGTAATGTTACAGAAAACACTATTATTTAATGTTGAAAATCACATTCTATTGTCTAAATAAATATCATTGTTGTATTTGTGTCTGTACTGAGGATCAAGTCTATGCCTTAGTTTTGAAATCGAGTTTAAAATGTCTGAATCATGACAACACTAATCAAGTACTAAAATGACCTCAAAAAGAGCCCCCTTAATGGAGAGTAGACAGCAGTTCATAAATCCAGTTTTATTTGAATCATTATAGCCTTCCCAAATATTACATGTTACCACAGCAGTGCTCTCAAGGTCGGACCCTCACCTCGGCTGTGTGTGGCTAAGGGCTTCATTTGCTCATCGTCTACACCTCATCAACTCCAGCAGTGAACCAGGCTCCGCTCCCTCTCCTGCTTTTCAGAGGACACGCTCACAAAATGTCATTGTCCTCCTACAAGTCAGCCGGCCGTGGCAGCAATCAGAAAGTAAGCTTTCTTGGCAAGCCGCTGGGCCTCTGTAAAAAAAATCTCCGGAAAATCTGCACCCTATTCTCAAAAAAAAAAAAAAAAAAAAAAAAAGTAAAAGTTAAGAGGCTACAATTTCCAAGTGTTAATTCAAGCAATTCAAGTTTCGCCACGCCTTGTAAGTCGTACTAAAAAGGGAAGTTTTAGACATGTGGGTGGCAAATTACTACATTCAGAGACATGTTAACTTCTCTGCTTCTTTCAAAAACATCTTGCACAGCAATCAGAATATTGAGAAGAAAAAAAAAACAAAAAAAAAACGTGCCAAGCGTTGCCAAAATGCCCAAGTTGTTTTAATGTTGAATTTGAGGCTTTCAAAGTCATGTCTTAATCAGAGTAAATCATGGGCAGAACCTGGAAATTTGAACCATTTATATAACAAGTGCTTTACTCAACAAGGGTAAAGATCCTAGCAGAGGTTTGGGTACTTTTAGTACTTTTTTCAAGTAATGTGCTAACTATGGACTAAAGTGAATAATTCAGGTATTTTTGGCATATTATCTGACCAGAAATCACAAAGAAACGCTGTGCTCTTTTTGGTATAATGTTACATCTCCAACTTGATACTCAGAATCTAATCAAACCTAAAATGTAAAAGTCTATCAAAACTAGTTACTAAAAAGGAAGAAAATAAAACCATACTGATACTGAAGAAATTACATAAATGGAACAAAGCTAGACCTTTTTCCTGAATAGTTTTATGGTACGTTGACACATGTCCTGGTTTGATCCTGACTTAGGCTTAAAGGAAAATTAACGTTTTTTTTACAATCTGAGCCTTCTTTCGGCAATAAAACAAGTAGTTTTACTCACCCATAGCAGTTTGGTGTCAATTAGAGCAGTATTGCAGAACTTATGTTGAGCCGTTGTGTTCTACTAATGATCCCCTATCCGTTAGCGTGAGTGTTCGGGGCATTACTTTGCGGTGTCCAAGTAACACAAACTTTAGCACTTTTCAAATCACAGAAGATCGCTGTGTCAGGGTAGACTTTTAGTGGATTCCAAAACGGCCTGAAACTCGATATCCAGCTATAGTTTCATTTGATGACGTCATCAGAGAGGACAGTGCGCATGCGTGAACTCAGCTGTTTTGTAAACACCGCTAGTCTGAAAGAAGCTAACACCGCTCTTAACTTTACTTTTCTGTTGCAATATCGGCCGTTTTGGAATCTACTAAAAGTCTACCCTGACACAGCGATCTTCTGTGCCTTCTGTGCCCCGTGCCCCGTGCCCCGAGCACTCACGCTAACGGATACGGGATCACTAGTAGAACAGAACGGCTCAACATAAGTTCTGCGATACTGCTCCAATTGACACCAAACTGCTATGGGTGAGTAAAACTACTTGTTTTATTGCCGAAAGAAGGCTCAGATTGTAAAAAAAAACGTTACTTTTCCTTTAATGCAGTTGGTTTGGTTCTGTTCTAGTCCTAGTAGGGATAGTTTAATCCTGGTGTGGTCTAGGTTTATGTCCAGGTTTGCAGTAGTTCCAGTTTGGTCATCGTTTTGTTGTGATGTTTGTACAAGTGTGAACATGGAATGGCCTTGATCTTTTTCAGACCCAGCAAACCTAAATGGTAATGGAATGGAACAAAGAAAAATTACATTATGTTGTATGAGAATCTGTTTTTAATAATTGTAAAATTGGAATCGAGCATCAAGGCTTTTTCTTATTATTGAAATCATGTTTTTGTGGTGGCTGTAGCTCAGTCTGTACAGTATTAGGTTTGAATCCTGCTCCAGGCATAAACATTATTGGTAAAATTGTCAGATCAGTGGGATTTCTGCCCCCACACACGGATACCATTGATGTGTCCTTGGTCAAGTCACTTAACCCTCCTCGTCCACGATATCTGCATACACTGGTGTGTGTGTGTATCTGTGTGTATTGGGTGAAGGTAGAAAGGTATACAGTACAGTAGTTTCAGAACCTCTACTTTATTCTTATGTTTTCCACAGATAAAAACTATTGGGTCCAGGGCTACACGCTGATCTCCAAAGACGTGGAGGATTGCGTTCCAATATTTCTGCGCCACATCGCCAGTGACGTTTATGTGTGCGGAAAAACCATCAACCTGCTCAAGATCTGCTGCCCTCAGGTTTGAACGTGGACTCTCTGATGTAACTGTTGATTATTCCAGGATATGACACATCATCTTCAGCCCCCTGGTCTTTTGCAGTCAGATATCTTATGTCTTATGCTAATCCATGTTATAATGTTTACTAAAATTCAAAACGTTTCAAATGGCTCAAGGTTGGTTCCCTTCAGCTCAGTATGAAACTCAAAAGTTCTCGAATGTTTGTGATGTGTGTCACCCAAACATACTTCATATTATTTCAACTACTAACCTTGAGCTGATGTGACTAAAAAAAAACAAGTATTTAAAGTAAGTATTTATTCTTGCTATTGGGGTGAGCTGAGCTGAGCAAAATGAACTTGTAGAGAAATTATAGAGTTGTTTTGTTTAATATATTTTATGAGTGTTTAAACTAGAGCTGGGTGGTATGACCAAAAATGTATATCACGGTATTTTTCAAAATTATATCTGTCACGGTATTTGACAGTATTTTTTTTTCATGTACTAAGTGGTACCATGTCTTTGGCTAAGTGGACAGTAATAGCGTTGGTAATATCGTTCCACCGTTTGCTTTTCTTGTCGTAGGCAGTCCCCTTAGCAAACGTGTCTTTGAGTGACATCTGAGTCGCTTTTTGTGTTGCAGTGCTGTCAGTTTCAAAAAAATGGGTCAGAAGGAGGTCTGAAGGAAGGCATAGTCGAAATTGAGGTTATTCAGCATTTTAATGTAAAAATAGCAGAATACAAACGAAATGGTGACATCAGACATCTTCAGCATCCATGTTGAAGCTTTAGCAGAGAGACGTCGGCCGTGAAGAGGGACATGGAGAGAACCCCCAGTGGGGTCAGATCACACACACACCCCCACACACACAAACACCACAAGGGGCTGTCTTTAAATACAGTACAGACTGTTGAATATATGACATCAGCAACAGCTAACCTATAGGAGAATAGTTTAGCTATGCAGACCATGTAAAGAACTCCCCAGCTTTAGCTAAGAAGACCAGTTTTCCCAATAGTCAGCCAAAATATTGATGGATAGGGAGCAGGTGATGTCAACACAGCCCAGGATAGTCTATGTATGTATTAAATTACGCTTAACTGTTCACAGAACATAGGGTTAAAACACAGAAGAACCAATAGTATACAAAGATTACAGTTTTCATATATAAGTACACCTGTAAATTAAATATGAGATCCCACAGAGCCAACTTGAACGTTACCTGCAGATGTGGAAGAGGATGCGGATCTTAGTTTCATGCATTCTTCATATTCCAGGACATATTTGTGACGGAGGTGGTGAAGCAAATTGCTTGTGTTGTCTCCTGGGCTTACAACTTTAGTCTGACAACATTTACAGAATACAGTTGTTTGGCTTTAAAAAATCTGGCGCTGATCAAAGTACTTCCACACAACTGACACGGCTCCTCTTTTCGGTAAAAGTTCCTCTGTGTCTGTAACATTTTCACCTCTCAACACACACTGTGCCACCCAGCCCTAGTTTAAACTCTTGTTTAAAAAGCAATTCAGCCCTGTCCTTTTTTTGAGCCAGCCCACAGCCCTCATACATCTATCTAATTAAACCTTCTGTATTGTTTTTGTGTCATTTAGGGTTGTCAAATGTATCAAAAATCGGATATTAATCGATATTGAAACTAGTATCTGAACTAGATAATCATTTGAACAAGTATGGATACTACAAGAGTCACATCAACTGGACAGAAATGAACCTTTCTTGAATAGCTATATAATGACCTTGAGCTGTATCAGAAAAAGTATAAGAGCACATAGATTAGTATACGCCCATGTACCATTGAGGGATTACACACATATAAGGACACGTGGGAATAGAAAAGAAATTATTATTAAATGCTGAAAATGACATTCTATTGTGTTATTAAAAATGGTATTGAGTATCGATGTCTATTCCTTAGTATCGAAAGATCGCATTTGTAGTACCGTGACACTAACAATAGTTTAATTTCTTTTTCTTGTATGGGGAGTCTGAGTAAACAAACAGTAGATAGGCTGTGCTTCTTGGAGATGTGTTTATGCTGAATTGCCATTGTAAAAAAGCGTTTGCATGTTTGTCGTTTCCCTCTCAGCATTACATCTGCTGGTCGGAGCTGCCCACCCCTCGCATCGCTGTCACTTTCTCACTGCAGGAGGTGGAGGAGATTGAGAAGGAGTGTGCGGTGTACAGAGGACGCATGGAGCGCATCGCCAAGCACAGCGCCATCAGTAGGGAGGACCAGGTAATAACACACAGAGACAATAGAAGAGGTGACAATACAAAGCAGTACTAGACCAGTACTCAAGCTAGGGACAAAGACCTGGATTAAAACCTATTCTAGAAACCTGTTAAAGAAGAGGCATGAAGAGAATCGCCAAGCACAGCGCCATCAGCAGGGAGAAGCGGGGAGGAGCAGGTAATGACATAGAGACAGTTATATTTATACAGTGATAGAAAAGGACAAGGAGACAACCCAAGCTTACCAAGATAAACCTGGGCTAAACCTTGACTAAACTAGGGCTAAACCTGGACCACACCTGGACCGCAGCTAGACCACACCTGGACCACACCTGGACCACACCTGGACCACACCCGGACCACACCCGGACCACACCCGGACCAAACACGGACTAAACCCATCCTTCTTTATTGTGACTTGATGTATACATATTATTGATAAACTATGACACCAGCTGAACAACAAATGCATTGTTAAACCACTAATTGATGATTAAACACCTGAAAGACCAACCAAGATCAAATCTGGTCTGAAACAAGACTCCGCTAGTACTAAACCAGGTCCAAACTGGCATCAAAACACCAGTAAACCTTAAGATGAAAAGCAGATTAAACATGAGATAGACCATATATAAACTTGTCTTGAATCTCATGTAAAGAGGAGATCTATAGCAGTAAATGCATTGGTGTTTTGTAAGTTGTGCCTGTTGGCATAGTAGAGCGGGCAGCAGGCTCAGAGGCAGGTAGTTCTATGTTTTTTTTTGTTAATGGCGTTTTCTTGTTTTTGTTTTTTTTTTTTTTTTTTTTTTTTTAGGCCCTGAGAGCCGAACGAGCGCGCCAAGAACTCATCAACCAGGTCCGCGAATCGGCCGCCAAGACTCTGGAGAACATACGCGGTTAGTTTCTCATCACCTGGGCCAATGAAAAACTCCAACCACTTTGATTAAATATGCTACATAGAAGTAAATCATCATATGCTCCAATTCATAGTGCAGTATAGTGTTAGTGTCACCACGCTCAAATTTCAAACCCCTGATACCACATGATACACATTAAAAACACATTTATTTAGACAATAGAATGGGATTTTCAACATTAAATCATGTATGTTCTTTTATATTACCATGCATTCTTACAGAGTGACAGAGAGAGGGGTGACAATTTTTCAGTATTATGTCAATTGGAGCCGATGGAAGCCCCCCCCTTCACGAGCTGGAGCTGACCCTCAGACCTCAAAGAGTGTGCAGAGGTTAGGAGAGCTTTAGCCACGCCCTCCTTTTAATCATCTAATTGATTGGCAGCACATGTCTTTAGTATAACACAAATTTCCTTAATTGAATACAGCCCTAGTTGTATCCACCTGTCAGTCAAGCAGAACATTACAACAGAAAAACTTTGCACATTATAGGGCAGGTGTGTATGCACCACTGGCCAAACTTGCACTATACAGTGGTACCTCACCTTACGAAATTAATTCGTTCCAGAAGTGGTTTCGTAACGTGAATTTTTCGTAAGTTGAGTAGCTATTTGAATGGAAAAAGCCTGATTCGTTCCGAGGCTCTGTTCTTTCCGTTCCAAGTTTTTTTTGTTTATAGTGTAAAAATTTTTTATAGTGTAACATTGTGTTCTGCGTCCTGATTGGCTAATGGACTGTAGACCCAGGACTAAATGTGGAATAAACCAGGTCTAAACAAGGTCTAAACCTGGACTGGACCTGGATTAAACCAGGACCGGACCAGGTCCAGACCCAGACCAAACCGGGACCAGACCAGGATTAAATCACCCCGTGCGGCTCCTGCGCTCGCCCGCGCGTGCTCGGCCCGCGTGGACGCGGCCCCGAGGGGGAGGCACGGCCCGGGCGCCGTGGCTCCATCCCGCGCTCGCAGCTCCGGTGTATGTGCGGCCTCGCACTGTGTGGCGCACCTCTCCAGGGATAAGTGGCTTGTTCATAGCGACGTCGCTTTTTGATCCTTCGATGTCGGCTCTTTCTATCATTGTGAAGCAGAATTCACCAAGCGTTGGATTGTTCACTCACTAATAGGGAACGTGAGCTGGGTTTAGACCGTCGTGAGACAGGTTAGTTTTACCCTACTGATGATGTGTTGTTGCGATAGTAATCCTGTGTCTCTGCTCCCCTCGTGTGTTCGGCACTATATTGAGCCGTGTCCCCCCCACGCTTCACTATCAACACATTCCGTTGAAAATCTATGAAAGTTCGAGTGTTCAAACGAGAGAGAAATGCGAGAAAAGCCCAACTCCAGTCTGAGAACAGCGTAGAATGTGTGTGGTGAGGCATTTACAGCCCTTAAACATGTAGAACAATTGCAAAATACAAAGTTGTCCTACCTCGCGGACCTCTCCCACCGCGGACCACCTCTGGAACCTAACCCCGTGTGTGTTGATAAAGTGTATTTACGGTTCGGGGCGTGCATCTGAGCGTGCATCTGAGCGCGCATTAATTGAATTTTTGAGATTTTGCGTTTCGTAACTTGAATTTTCTTTCGTATCTAGAGACCAAAATTTAATGTGAAGGTGTTTCGTAACTTGGATTTTTCGTTTGTAGGGTCTTTCGTAAGGTGAGATACCACTGTATTGCCAAAAGTATTCGCTCACCTGCTTGGAATTACACATGAATTTAAGGGACATCAGTCCACCCTTTGCAGCTATAACAGCTTCAGCTCTTCTGTGAAGGCTGTCAACAAGGTTTAGGAGTGTGTTTATGGGAATTTTTGACCACTCTTCCAGAAGAGCATTTGTGAGGTCACATACTGATGTTGGACGAGAAGGCCTGGCTCTCAGTCTCCGCTCTAATTCATCCCAAAGGCGTTCTATTGGGTCAAGTTCATCCACACCAAACTCTCTCATCCATGCCTTTATGGAAGGGGCCATCTCCAAACTGTTCTCACAAAGTTGGGAGCATGGAATTGTCCAAAATCTCTTGGTCTGCTGAAGCACTCAGAGTTCCTTTCACTGGAACTAAGGGACCAAGCCCAGCTCCTGAAAAACAACCCCAAACCATAATCCCCCTCCTCCAAACTTTACACTTGGCAAAATGCAGTCAGACAAGTACCGTTCTCCTGGCAACCACCAAACCCACACTCATCCATCAGATTGCCAGATGGAGAAGCACGATTTGTCACTCCAGAGAACATGTCTCCACTGCTCTAGAGTCCAGTGGCAGCGTGCTTTACACCACTGCATCCGACGCTTTACATTGCACTTGGTGATGTATGGCTCGGATGCAGCTCCTTGGCCATGGAAACCCATTCCATGAAGCTCTCTACGTTCTGTTTTTGAGATAATCTGAAGGCCACATGAAGTTTGGAGGTCTGTATTGATTGACTCTGCAGAAAGTTGGTGACCCCCCCCGACAGTTTAGTTGCTGTCGTTCCCAATCGCTTCCACTTTCTTATAATCCCACTGACAGTTGACTGTGGAATATTCAGGAGCGAGGAAATTTTGCACAGGTGGAGTCCTCTCACGGTACCACACTGGAGTTCACTGAGCTTCTGAGAGCGAGCCATTCTTTCACAAATGTTTGTAGAAACAGTCTGCAGGCCTAGGTGCTTGATTTTATACACCTGTGGCCATGGAAGTGATTGGAACTCCTGATTAAAATTTTTTGGAATGGGTGAGTGAATACTTTTGGCAGTACTTTTTGGCCTTCATTTGCCTGATGAGGGCCGAGGGCCAAAACATTCTTTGACTTTCTCGCAGCACCAGTGATTTATTTACAGTGTGTAGAGACTTCTTTCTTTAGTCAAGCAGAACATAACAAAGGCTGTCCAAAGGGAGGAGAGTGTGTAAAAGTGTTTGTGTTTGAGCAGAAGGCTTCATCACACACAGAAGATTTATATTGTTATCTTGTACCCTCCTCTCTCTGTGTAACATAAGCAGATGGCACTGTTATTTATTTGATACTGACACGTTCCGTTCTTCACCATGTGGGGGGTATGATCTCACTGTGCCCTCTCTCGCCTCCTGCAGGGCGCCAGGTGTCACAGCGTCTGGCGGAGGAGGCCAAAAAGAGGGAGCGCTTTGAGGAGCTAAAGCTGCACTTGGAACAGGAGCAGGAGGTAGGTACACAGCACGATGTGAGGAAGCATTCAAGGGCTCAATTTACATCTGAAAGAAATCACTAAACTAATGAGAATATTTGTACACATGGCATGGAGTAAGAGGCCTCCTGGAATATCAGGTGTCACAGTGGGGCAGCAGTAGATCTAGTGCAGACTGTTGACGTGTCTTTGGTGGTGGACGAAGGGGCCGATGGTGCAGATTGGCAGCCCCAGGACAGCTTTGGCTCAAACAATTGAAATAATGATCAAAAATGCACAAAAATGTCAAACTGTTTTTTTTTGTCTGAAATGGTAAATTTTTATAGGATGACTCTTGATGCTGCTATAAATGTTTTGTATCAGTGTTATAACTACAAAATAATTACATTTTATAACTATTTGTGTGCATGTTTTTTCAGTGGCATATTGCAGCTAAGAAGAAACAGGAGGAGGATGATTTCAGTTTTGCTCGAGAGCTGAGAGACCGAGAGAAGAGACTACAGGCCCTAGAGGAGCAACTGGAGCAACAGGCCAGGTATACAATATTTGAATATGTATTTATATCCACTCCTTCTTTAAGATAAGATAAGATAAGATATGCCTTTATTAGTCCCTCAGTGGGGAAATTCCAGTGTTGCACAGCACAAAAAAGTAACGTCCGCCTCTGCGCGTCCTTCGTAGCAGCTCCTCCGGCGCACAACTGCGCCGCGCAGCGCACATAGCAACGCACATAGCAACGGTGAAAAACTGTACGGCGCGGCGAGAGCCGGAGCTGGTTGCAACGCGCTCCGTTATTTTCCAACTTTTTTTCTGCTCTTACCTGCTTGTTCGTTTGCACACTTTGAAGATTGTGTGTATAAGGACGAGTGCTTCAGAGACGCGATGTTTCTGCTCCGTTTCGACCTCTATTTTCTCTGGATTTATCAGTAGCTATGTTAAAATGCATACTGAAATCTGATTATTATTGGATTTCTGCACATTTAAGATGACTTAACATGTAAGCTGCAAAATCTGATTTGAGTAATCAGATGATTTTGCTGTTTACATGTAATTTTAATATCCTTATAACATAAAGAAATGTGATAATGAGGTTTAGAGTGTGCATTTACCCACAGCCATTAATACTACATAGAAAGGCTAGTGTACCTGCCTCCCTACCCATGCCTGTGTACTTCCACATGTACAGTAGGGCAGAGGTCTTCAACAGGGAGGTACTGCAGGGGGGTCGCGAAATCTTTTGATTTCACTTTAAAATAATATAATTTTATATTTTATAGTGTAAAATACAGTATTAACCTGTGTATTATTTCCTTGTATTGGATGTACCATAACAGAGTAGCAATGTTTATACATGACACTAAGCTCAATTTAATATAAAACACAATTCTATGCCATATATATAGTAGGGGGTCCCTGGCCCAGTTCGCCATCTGTTTGGGGGTCCCTGGCCTGAAAAACGTTGAAGACCCCTGCTGTAGGGTTCAATAAAAGCACTTTTTATAAACTAAAAGCTCTCCTGCCTTTTATTATGAAATATCACTATGAAGAGGTAACCTGGGAAATCCCAGGCTGCTTTCGTTCGTTCCGATCTGAAAGACAGCCTGGCAACTATGGCAAGCGAGCTCTCCCGATTCTGGGAGCCAATCAGAGAGCGGAGAGGGGTGGAAAAACTGTGACGCGTACTACGCGACAAACGGAAGCTTGTAGTTTGAACTGACAACTGACATGATTGGCTATGGGCTACGTATACACCAAATGATAGACATTCGTAATGCCCAATAAACGGCCATTGGCGATCGTAAACCACACCTCCGGTACGAGATATTTCGAAAGTGGCTCCCAGACCATATCTCACTTGTGATATGGTCAGGTGTAAACCAGGCAAATGAAGAGGTGGGCTTCTGTTCAGATTTTAAAGAGAAGAAATACAAACTGACAAACAAATACAAGAATCATATGTATTTCAGAGCATGTTTGCACAGATCTAAACTACAGGGTTAGCAGTTTTTTTGCAGAATAAAACAAGGAAGTTTGTTGTTTTTTTTGTAGAGGAAATTATTGTAAAATTGCAACCTTTGTGATTTGCTAATTCAAATTAATCCATTCAAGTTGCGAATTTCAAGTTGATTCCAATTCATCTTGCAACCCTAAACAAAATGTAGAATAATAATCTATGTAATAGTTAAAGGTCCCATGACATGGTACTTCTTGATGCTTTTATATGGCTCCTTAATGGTTCCCTAATACTGTAAATGAATCCTTCTTCAAAATCAACACTCACTGCATGAGATATGACTCTGACAGTCTTCATGAGGCTAGATATGTGTCTAAAATGCTTTATTGTGGATGTTGCTGCTTCCCCGCTGGAAGCGCAGCTCTGCACCGCTGTCTGCTCGCTTCCGTGTTTAACACAGGAAGACAGATGGGAGACTTTGCAATGAAAAAAAGCATATTTACACAGAAAATCAAATTAAACCACTGGTATTTCAGAGGTCCAGAGGGTCGGGTAAGGGACTTGCGAGCCTAGAAACACTCGGACGTGCCTCCAGGCAAATAAAAAAAAACGCATTTCGCATTGTAGCGCATTCACAGTCCAAACTTTATGGGCGGGATATACAGGGACGCTGAGCGGAGACAGAGGGAGGGGCTGGAGCTGCATTTGCCGATCTGACGTCAAAAAGGTGCCTTGTCCGAACTCGCCCGTTTGAACACTGGTTTTGTGTAACGCAGAAAAGGACCGCAAATGCTCAGTTTAGACATTTCGCAACTTTTAGCCAGGGTAGGGGAGCTCACATTAACGTTCAAAAACCTCAGAAAGTGAAAATTTCATGCCATGGGACCTTTAAGTAGGTAATACCAGGAAAAAGCCATACAGTATAAACTTAATTTGGCGCTTTGTGTTAAATTTTGTATGGAAAGCGCTTTATAAATATTGATTGATTGATTGATTGATTAAAATCAAATAATGTAGAACAATTTGCCACACCTCCTCTTTGTGAGAAACACAGCTACAAGCCATTTTGACAACAACAAATTTGCGTTTACATTGATAGGCTTCCTGTAATACATTACACTGATGTTGTTTAATTTAAGTGTAAATGAATCCAAACAAATTAGCTGCACTGCTGGTACTCTGTATGTTAGCAAAAAATATGACTCATGTTTAAATCTGGATCGTTAATGTGCTGTTCAGGTTCAGAATAGTATCTCAAATATATTCAGTTTAATTTAATCACTTAACTAGATTTAGTATCCTGGCATTATGCTCATCTCCATAGTGATAGATAAGATAAATGAAATAGTATAAAGCACTAATGGAGATAGGCATAATGCCAGGATTGCATATTTTTTCAAGGTATTTTGTAAGTTTAATGCCATAGAGTGGGACATTCCAGGCTCTTCACCAAAAAAGTTGTAGTGCTCCTTTAACAATGTGTATTTTCTGGTTGTGATAAAATTCAATTTCAGATAATTCTGAGGAGAGGAAATTAAAACAAAATGAAAACTGCTCAAATTAGGTCCGTTATCCTTAGAACGCAGACAAAATGTAGAAGATTTGGTCTATACAGGGGGTCCTCGGGTTACGACGTTCATCCGTTCGTAAGACGCGTCGTAACCCGAATTTTGTTGTAAGTCGGATTTTGACTTTGATCTTCCAACCAAAGCACCAATAACATTTCCATCTCAATAATTAGACCACTACGCTGCTTGGTTATCACTGCCGCTTTCATAGGAGCAGATCAGAGCCCACATCAGGTACTTCCGCCCACATTGGGCACGCACACGAGGCCGTCTTCTCCGCCCTACAACCACAACAGAGCGTATTCTTCCGCCGCGCGCCGTTCGCGTTTGTTTACGTCGCTTACCACGCTAAACCGCGTAAGACGGAATGACGCGTAATATTATTTTTTTTAATGAGGGCGCGTTCATAACCACGAAACGTCATAAGTCGAGACCGTCGTAACCCGAGGACCCCCTGTATTATTATTATTCATTGCATTTATATAGCGCCTTTCAAGACACCCAAAGCGCTTTACAGTTCATTGTTTATTCACTTCACACTTGGTGGTGGTAAGATACTTTTATAGCCACAGCTGCCCTGGGGCAGACTGACGGAAGCGAGGCTGCCAATCTGCGCCATCGGCCCCTCCGACCACCTCCAACACTCACACACACACACACATAACTTTCATACTAGGCAATGTGGGTGAAGTGTCTTGCCTAAGGACACGACTGTTTTTGCGACTGGCGCCCCCCTGTGGCACCTGGAATTCCCAGCGGTCTCCCATCCAAGTACGAGCAAGACGAGCTCAGGCTTTGACAAGCCGGTATGGCCACATAATAATCATAATTTTGCCATTTAGCAGTTTATCACACACCTTGAACTATAAACCTTGATGCCAAATGTATTTATTTTTCTCCCTTGCATTGCAGGAAGGAGCTGATCGCGCAGTACAGCCGTTTGTCAGAGGAGGCAGCATTGAGGGAGAGGAGGGCGCTGTGGCGGGTGCAGAGGATGAGGCTCCACGAAGCACGCGTCGAGTTTTTAATGCAAAACGAGCAACAGATACAGGTTGCAAACTATTTAAAAGTTACATGTGGACACAGTTGGGTCATTTCTATCTCTACTAGCTAGCATTTATTTCATGTGAAAACATTAAAAAAGCGGCGTGAACTAGACTAGTGTCACAGTACTAAAATTGCAAATTTATTGTGTGTTTAGGACTTGGTGAAGAAATGTTCTCGACGCCAAGGGATATTGACGCCTCCCATAGAGCTGTTACCTTCAGCTCAACCAGCCACACCCAAACCAGCACAGGTAAAAAGTAAGACAAAAAGGCTCTATTCAAGCTTATGTCACAAACCAGGAAGACGTTTGGAAACATGCGATGACAACTTACGGTGTAGTTCCCGACACATGGCTCGCCTACCGACTGATAAAACCCATTGCAGTAAATGTCATCAGCGGTAAAATGAAGACTGCAGACGTATGTGCTGTTTGGAATCATCTTGAATTTGGCGTCCTCCTCTCTTCTAATTGCATGTACCCAGTGCGTTCGAAGTTGTGTGTCAGTGGGGAAATGATGAAAACTGAGGTATGTTTGTAACAGAGCCCGCCGAAAGTTGTCATCGCATGTTTCCAAACATCTTCCTGGCTTGTGACGTATGCATGAATAGAGCCTATAACATTATTAGCAAATGCTAGCAGGCAGCCTTGGTCAAAGTTCATATATTACGTTAAAGAGATTATTTGCTTATTTGAGTTTCATTATGCACAGCACTAAAATCAGATTGGTGTAGAATTATGTACCACTCCACGACAAAATTTGATTGTGTATATTTTTTGTTCCATTTTAGGAATTTCCAAATGAGGTCCATTCTGAAGAACAACCTGAAAAACAGCATGATGAAACCCACGAATCTGCTCCAACCCCACAAACAGAAATACAACCTCTTGCAGACCCCAGCACACCTCCCATGGACTCTTACCTGATTTCTGAAAGCATTGATATAAACGACTTTCTCCCTAAAGCCCCAAATCCGGACAGTGCTGAGGTGGACTCAGCTCTACAGGACATTGTCTCAGACTTACCACAAACATGCCCCACCTTCCCATTGGTTGACTATGACTTCAGCGCCCCCTTTAGTCCACTTGAAGGTATGACCAGCCAAGTCCAACCCAAACCTAAATCTGGTCCAGAAACTGAATCTGGACCTGACAAAAACCATCCAACCTTTTCACATATTCCTATTGGAGAGAATGTATCGTCAATGCAGGATATTCGCCCTAAAGCTAGTTCATTTGGACAAGCTACAAAATCTAGTTTGTCCCTTGGTCAATTCACACCTCAGAAAATCCAAGATTCTCCAAAAAGTGACATTTCTGGACATAAACCACACAATTTGATAGACTTGAATGTCTCAATGTCATCTGAATTTACATTAGTAGAGTCTAAACTACCACCAACTTCTACAAACGCACAAGAAGAGACTATTAAAATAGACAATATAAAAGGCACAAGCTTGACAGAGGCAACACGTGATAATGTCCTCATAAATTTATCTGAAAGTCAAAATTCTTGTTCAAATAGTAAAATTATGGAGATTCCTTCCAATGTAGATTCCATATTCCCTTCAAGTCCTTCCAGGCATTCTTCTGATTCACAAATTAAAATAGGTGAAAATGTATCAGACATAAGTGCGCCGCTCCCATCGCCAAACATTCATGGTCACGCCTCAGATTCCAACATCAAATTAGGAGATTTCGTTTCAGACGTTGCACCATCTTTACCTTCCCAAAATGTCCACGGGCATTCGTCGGATTCACATATCAAAATCGGTGAAAATATTTCCAATTTTGTTGCACTACTTCCGTCGCAAAACATCCACGGTCACTCTTCAGACGCCAATATCAAAATTGGCGAGTTTGTGTCTGATGTAACACAAGCTAAACCAAGATGGAACAAATATGGACATACTTCAGATAGCACGCTCCAACCAGGCTGCACAATGTTGGGAAGTGAACCAACTTTATCCCCTCTTCCTGGAAGTACTTTTGGACATTCTTCCGATTCAGCTTTAGGAATTGGGTGTGTAGTAACAGGAGTTGAACCCAAGAAATCCCCCTTACCTGGCAGTGCTCACGGTCACTCATCGGACTCCAATTTAGGCATCGGATGTGTAGTTTCCCAACCAGAAACGATACTATCTCCGCTACCAGGCAGCGCTTTTGGGCACTCTTCTGATTCAACATTAGGAATAGGGTGCGTAGTAGCTGGAATGGAGCCTAAAAAATCTCCCTTACCTGGCAGTGGGTATGGCCATTCGTCAGACTCCAGTTTAGGCGTTGGTTGTGTTGTCTCCACATCCGGTCCAGTCCAAAGTCCACTTCCAGGCAGTGCCTTCGGACATTCATCGGACTCTTCTCTTGGAGGCGGCTGCGTTGTGAAGAGCAAAGACAGAGGAGGTGACCAGGCAACCAAGGCCAAAGAAACTGAAGGTAACTTTCTAGTCTCCACCAGTCAATAGTGGTTATAATGAAGGTTTAAAGGTCCTATATTAAAGATACTATGCAAAATCTGCTTTATTATTATTAGCTTTCTACCATGTATTAATGTTGTTCCCTCATTCCCAGCATGCCTGGAGTGGTTTTAGACAGTAATTTTATTAGTGGGATGCACGCTGATTGTGTTGCAATAGCGCTCTGAAGGGCGAGTGACTTGCCTTGTAGAGCAAATGGAGGGGAGACTCAGATTCAGGAACAAAAGTGAAACTTAGAAAACATGTTAACGTCAGCGAATATAGCATTTCCAAAAAGTTGGTGATGTAAATATGTGTTAGCAGTAGGGATGCAAATTATCGATTAATTCATTAATTGATAGTTGATTGACCTTATCGATCGATTAACGATTAACTGATAAGCGGCATTTTTCACCTGAATTTTAGTGTTTCAATAGGGTCTTTAAGAATATAAGCTATAGTATACATAACACTGAGTCATAAATATATCATAGTATTATTATATTGTATATTCCTCAATTAATTATTCCTTAGTAAAAAGCAGACAAATGTATTGATGCTGAATAACAAAATACAGTAATCCCTCGCTCTATCGCGGTTCGTGGATTTTATTATTATTATTTTTTTTAATAGTGTAACATTGTGTTCTGTCCTGATTGGCTAAGAGACTAGACCAGGACTAAACGTGGACTGGACCAGGTCTAGACCAGAACTAAACCAGGTCTGGACCAGGTCTGGACGAGGACTGGACCGGGACTCGACCGGGTCTGGACCGGGTCTGGACCGGGACTCGACCGGGTCTGGACCGGGACTCGACCGGGTCTGGACCTGGACTGAACCAGGATTGGGCCGCTGCGTGCCGCTGCTGGTTTCGTGCGGCTGGTTTGTGGCTCGGGGCCCGCGGTTCGATCTCGCCTCGCGCGTACACCCGGGGCTGCTGAGCAGTGCCATTGGCGCCTGCGGCCGGCTGTGAGTCGAGCTTGGCGCAGCGCGGTTGCCTTGTTTCGTGACCACGCGGGGGCGCGTGTCCGCGATTAGCGATTAATTACAATTAATGCATTTTGTTCGACTAACATCTTAATCGACAATTAATCGTTAATCGATTAATTGTTGACATCCCTAGTTAGCAGTTAATACCCCATAGAAAAATACCCCCTTTAAGCATTGTTGGGTTTTTAAAACTACTTTGTACACCTTTCCTTTGGCTATACAGTGGTCCCTCGTTTATCGCGGGGGTTAGGTTCCAGAAATAATCCACAATACGTGAAATCTGCGAAGTAGGACAACGTTATATTTTACAATTATTATACATGTTTTAAGGCTGTAAACGCCTCACCACACACATTATACACTTTTCTCAGACTGGAATTAACCTTTTCTCACATTTGTCTCTTGTTTAAACACTCAAACTTTCGTAGATTTTCAACAAAATTTATTAATAGTGAAGCGTGGACACGTGCACCGCGCTCATCCCACAGCACTGCCACGTCTTGGGACGCACAGGTTCTGAACTGTATCTGTGCGCTCTCAGGACTGGTTTCTGCCGCTACTTCCCGCATTGACCACCCGGAGAAGTGTACGCGCGGACACGTGCACCTGCGGACACGTGCACCTGCTCATCGTGGTTAAATCCGTGCGCCTCACCTGGGGCTGCGAGTACGAGACCAAGGCCGCGGTCCCGAGAAGAAACTCCGTCTGTTTCCGCAGAACGAACTGGTGGAACCTGGAGTCCAGGCGGCAGAACCAGTCCTGAGAGCGCACGGAAGTGTTCTCACTACAGTTCAGAACCTGCGCGTCCCAAGACGTGGCAGTGCTGTTGGATGAGCGCGGTGCGCCCTGCTGCGTCCCGCAGAACACAATGTTGATACACTATAAAAAAAAATTGAAATTAAAAAAAAAAAAATCCGCGAAACAGCGAGAAAAGTGACCCGCGATAGAGCGAGGGACCACTGTATATACATTTATTTGCTGATCGATGAGAAATTGGGACTGTTGCTATAGTGATTAATGGAATGATATCTTTAAAATGGTAAAAATCCTCAAAATGTTTAAAATATGTTTGAAAAATAATATAACCAGGATGTGTGTAAACCTTTTTCTGAGAGCTGCTTTTGAATTGTGGAGGGCCACATACTGTTGGTCAAAATAGTTAATCATCAAAGTGGTCTAATTATTATTGGTTGGTCATTATTTGGTCTGAAACCTTAATATAAATGTGTTTCACATAAAAACCTTTGTTCTTTAATGTTATGATGGTAAAGAATAATGAACTTGCTGTAAAAAGCATTAATTATAACAATTTGAGCCAATTCACCAAGATCCCAGGGGGGCACCCTTGATCTAAAATGTCCTTTTTAAGTATATTAAAAATTACAGCAGAGGATTCACTCAGGAATGATACAGTTTAAACAAGGCCAAAAACAATAGCTGCTAGGTGGGAGCATTGCAGCTGGCTAAGTCTTGTGATGGTACTTTCACTTAATAAACATGGAGATTTATGGATTACCGCCTGATGTCATCATGCAGTGGGACAAGGTCTTTTGAGCTTTCAAGAAGGAAATAACACAACTCTGGTTATGTTTTTGATGAAGAAACACTGGGATATGGTCAAAATGCAAAGTAATTAGTACTTTCTTGCACAAATATTCCCTTAAGTCATTATAATGCCGTATGTATTGTGCTAGTGTGTTAGTGCAAAACAATGTTGTACAAATAGTTTCTGCATTTCGCAGCATATAATTTCTCAGTACATAATGGTCCCATCTGCTCCTCAGTGTCTCTGTCCGGCTGTGGAGGGGAGCAGGTGGCTGGATGGGGGTGGGCTCTGTCCCCTCGAGAGATGTCTGAGCAGCAGTACCTCTCTGCCCTGTCCTCACAGTACCAGGTGGAGCACTATGAAGACTGCTACGACGCTATGGGTTTGTATACATCTTATTCGTTTCTATATACAGTTAGACAATAGAGGTGGGTGATAACAAATTTTAGACGATATGATGACAATCCATTAGAAATGTGACAAAACATACCTAAATGTTGTACTTGAAGTTTAAAAGTGCAGAAATATACTGTTGCATTCTACACATACTATTAGATCACTTTGCAAGTGAGTTGATTATTTTTGTTTTAATGAACTTAGCCTTTTAAAATAGTTTTCAATAAACTATATACCAGATATTCTAATTGTGAGTATGAAATGACTTTACTGATCTCACACAGGAGAAATTGTTCTCTGTATTTAACCCATCCTTATTATTAGGAGCAGTGGGCAGCACATTACTGCACTCTGGGAATATCTCCACAGCAACCATTGCATTATTATCAATTGTTCAGTTGGACCACTTTTAGTTAAAGGTCCCATGACATGGTACTTCTTGATGCTTTTATATGGCTCCTTAATGGTTCCCTAATACTGTAAATGAATCCTTCTTCAAAATCAACACTCAGAGAGAAACAGAAACAAAAGAGAAACAGAGATACGATGAGAAAGAGTAATTTTTCTCTCTCTGAACAGTCCATTATGGGAGTTTTTGCTTGAATGCAAATGAGGAGAAAAGAGATGGCCTATAGTAGAGGGTGGGGGCGTGGCCAAACTCTCCGCTCTCAGCTCTCAGCTGTGCGCTCTGACCCATTTCCGCGTTTTTGCGCGGAGGAAGAGATGAGAAGCGTTCCATTGAAAAATAAACACATTTCCACAGAAAATAAAATAAAATCACTGCTGTTCAAAGGTCCAGAGGCTCAGATAAAGGACTTCCGAGCCTAGAAACACTCGGACGTGCCTCCAGGCAAATAAAAAAACGCATTTTGCATTGCATTGCCTAGCGCAAACTCTCTGGGCGTGATTTACAGAGACGCTGAGTAGACACAGACGGGGGGTGGAGCTGCATTTTTCGATCTGACGTCAATAAGGTGCCTTGTTCAGAATCGCCTGTTTCAGCTCTGTTTTTTTCTAACGCAGAAAAGGACCGCAAATGCTCAGTTTAGACATTTCGCAACTTTTAACCATGGGGGGGCCCTAAACAGGGTAGGGGAGCTCACGTTAACGTTCAAAAACCTCAGAAAGTGAAAATTTCATGCCATGGGACCTTTTAATGGTGCATTTAAAGAAACACTAACAAGACAATGACTTTAGGTTGTATCTTCTGTAAACAACAAAATATTGGGAGTCTTCTTTATATATACTGTAGTTTTGAGCTCCACTAACGGGTTTTGAAGTGCATGGGATTCTTGTGTCAGTTCAGTAGTACTGGAAATATTGAAAATAAGTAGATTAAAAATATTTCAATCATATTTTCAATCTTCTCCCAGAAGCTCCTAAATGGGTTTACACTGTGCACCATGAACTGAATTTGATATTTTTCCATATGTTCCGCCCTAATTTATGTGAGATATCTCAATTAATAGATGTCATTTGAAGCCCGAGGATAAACTAAAAATACACTATATTAAAAGGGAAACATGGCAATGTCTAGATTAATTCTCTGTCTTGAATATAGGTCAGTTAAGAATGTGTACTGTGCTGCTGTGACCCACTGATGTTTTTAGAAACTGGGGTAAAACTAAAACAAGCCCCAGCTGTTGCTTAAATTAAACTCTTTGTAAAGAACCAAGTAGTGCTCAAGTATGTAGTAATTTATGCAGTGACATTATTTATAATAGCAGGTTATTACTCATTACAACATTTAAGCATCGTGTCATTAGCAGAAATTATTTTAATATGCAATGTAAACACAGCTGCAAGGCCATTACTCCAAATGAAATCAATTATCTTAAGATAAATGCAGAGGCTTCTTCTTAATGTTGGCATGCTTGACAAACAAGAGCAAACATATTAAATGTTCCTTTGGTTCATCAAATTTGATTTCAATTTTAAAATTTAGAGTGAACTATATCACAAAAGTTAAATCAGCCATGTCCAAAATTTTTCCACCAAGGGCTGCAAAAAAACAACAAAAACTGTTTGCCAATACAGTGACATTTACAGTGGCTTGCGAAACTATTTGGCTCCCTTGAACTTTGTGACCTTTTGCCACATTTCAGGCTTCAAACATAAAGATATAAAACTGTAATTTCTTGTGAAGAATCAACAACAAGTGGGACACAATCATGAAGTGGAACACACTTTATTGGATATTTTTAACTTTTTTAACAAATAAAAAATGAAAAATTGGGTGTGCAAAATCATTCAGCCCCATTGAGTTAATACTTTGTAGCGCCACCTTTTGCTGCGATTACAGCTGCAAGTCGCTTGGGGTATGTCTCTATCAGTTTTGCACATCGAGAAACTGATATTTTTGCCCATTCCTCCTTGCAAAACAGCTCGAGCTCAGTGAGGTTGGATGGAGAGCGTTTGTGAACAGCAGTTTTCAGTTCTTTCCACAGATTCTCAATTGGATTGAGGTCTGGACTTTGACTTGGCCATTCTAACACCTTGATATGTTTTTTGGTGAACCATTCCATTGTAGCTTTATGTTTTGGATCATTGTCTTGTTGGAAGACAAATCTCCGTCCCAGTCTCAGGTCTTTTGCGGACTCCATCAGGTTTTCTTCCAGAATGGTCCTGTATTTGGCTCCATCCATCTTCCCATCAATTTTAACCATCTTCCCTGTCCCTGCTGAAGAAAAGCAGGCCCAAACCATGATGCTGCCACCACCATGTTTGACAGTGGGGATGGTGTGTTGAGGGTGATGAGCTGTGCTGCTTTTACGCCAAACATAACGTCTTGCATTGTTGCCAAAAAGTTCGATTTTGGTCTCATCTGACCAGAGCACCTTCTTCCACATGTTTGGTGTGTCTCCCAGGTGGCTTGTGGCAAACTTTAAACAACACTTTTTATGGATATCTTTAAGAAATGGCTTCCTTCTTGCCACTCTTCCATAAAGGCCAGATTTGTGCAGTATACGACTGATTGTTGTCCTATGGACAGATTCTCCCACCTCAGCTGTAGACCTCTGCAGTTCATCCAGAGTGATCATGGGCCTCTTGGCTGCATCTCTGATCAGTCTTCTCCTTGTATGAGCTGAAAGTTTAGGGGGACGGCCAGATCTTGGTAGATTTGCAGTGGTCTGATACTCCTTCCATTTCAATATTATTGCTTGCACAGTGCTCCTTGGGATGTTTAAAGCTTGGGAAATCTTTTTGTATCCAAATCCAGCTTTAAACTTCTCCACAACAGTATCTCGGACCTGCCTGGTGTGTTCCTTGTTCTTCATGATGCTCTCTGCGCTTTAAACAGACCTCTGAGACTATCACAGTGCAGGTGCATTTATACAGAGACTTGATTACACACAGGTGGATTCCATTTATCATCGTTAGTCATTTAGGTCAACATTGAATCATTCAGAGATCCTCACTGAATTTCTGGACAGAGTTTGCTGCACTGAAAGTAAAGGGGCTGAATGATTTTGCACGCCCAATTTTTCGTTTTTTATTTGTTAAAAAAGTTTAAAATATCCAATAAAGTGTGTTCCACTTCATGATTGTGTCCCACTTGTTGTTGATTCTTCACAAGAAATTACAGTTTTATATCTTTATGTTTGAAGCCTGAAATGTGGCAAAAGGTCACAAAGTTCAAGGGAGCCAAATAGTTTCGCAAGCCACTGTATGTATGATATTAGGGTGGTCCACACCTCAGAATCTGTTTAATCAAAAAATGTTTAATGAGACGCTGTAGTCCCTCATTTGTCCACAAGTGGTGTGAAGGTAGAAATGGTCTCAGAAAATAAAGAGATCTCTGACTTGTCTTGCAATACCACACACATATTTACATGCACCATTTTTAATAATGACCATTCACATTCTACTCGTCAGAGGCTTAGTGATACATTGCAGCTAACGGTAAAGTTAGCTGGAGACACTGCCCTGTCAGAAGCTCTCTTACACCAATTTGACACCTAATGAATGCTCACAGGCTCCTGAAAATGTGTTGTTTAAAGCCCCAGTGTGTAGGATTCGTGGCGCATAGGTGGATGGTGCTATTGCACTTTCTGTTTTAGCTACGGCAGACCTCGAGGGTCACCCGCGCACGAGCCGCGCGCCGCTACTGTATAAATGAAACGCGGTCTAGTTTTTTTTTTTTTTTCTTTTCTCATGAAAACACACATTCCCGATCATGTACCATGACACTCTACACATCAAATGAAACCTTACAGTCTCCTCTTTTTGACTATGCAATTCATTTCCCTGCACAACAAACACTCCCCGAGCACATGGGGCTTTTATACGGAAAAGCACAAAACGAGGTTAGCTTACCTTAGAATGCTTTGCACAGGTCAAACTCTGTATTTCACCATAAACTTGCTCTCAATTTGTCCGTAAGGATCCAGCGAATAAAATCCAGTAAAACAATTTAGTCCAAAACACGTGTTAGATCCATTACGACGTGTGACCCGGCAGCATGCTTGTGTTGTTTACCCAAAACCACGAGCCTTGCCGAAGGCGGAGCCCAAATGTCCTTCTGCGGCTCTCGTAATCAAAATGGCTGCCTCTGCATGGGGAAGATCCCCCTTTTATGTGACTATATCTAAGTCCAAAAGAATACTTTGATTTCATGATGGAAGTGAAAAGGCTTGGAAAACAATGTATTTTTGAATGGGTATCTTCAATTTCAGTAATTAACGGGTAAAAATCTTACACACTGTCCCTTTAAACCCATTTAGCATTTTTTCAGAAAATCTAAAAACATATTAGGCTGTGTTTGCTAATGTGTGCACTGTCACCATGGTAACTGCTGAACATTCTGTCATAGACCTATATGCACCATAGGTAAAATCCTCCAGCTGTGGTCCTGACCAAGGCTAAGCAGTAAGATCATGGAGATGGGTCCCCGGGCGCAGTCATGTGCTGCCCACTGCTCCTGAATAAAGGATGGGTCAAATGCAGAGGACAAATTTCCCTTCGGGCACAAATAAGTGGTATAAATAAATAAATAAATAAATGCAGGCCCCTTATCTTGGTGTCACAATTATCAATAGTCCTCTGTCTTCACTGTTTCTCTGTTGGTTGTTTTCTCCTTCATCCTTTTCCTGTTTCCTCTCACCTCTGTCCTCTCACCTGTCTCCTCTCACCTGTCTCCGCTCACCTGTCTCCTCTCGCCTGTCTCCTCTCGCCTGTCTCCTCTTGCCTGTCTCCTCTCGCCTGTCTCCTCTCGCCTGTCTCCTCTCGCCTGTCTCCTCTCGCCTGTCTCCTCTCGCCTGTCTCCTCTCGCCTGTCTCCTCTCGCCTGTCTCCGCTCGCCCGTCTCCTCTCGCCCGTCTCCTCTCGCCCGTCTCCTCTCGCCCGTCTCCTCTCGCCCGTCTCCTCTCGCCCGTCTCCTCTCACCTGTCTCCTCTCACCTGTCTCCTCTCACCTGTCTCCTCTCACCTGTCCTGTCTGTATGCAGCCTCGTCTCCAGAGTGTCAGCTGCTGAAGCCCATCACGCGGGGCCCCTGGGGTGTGCACACGGCCCCAGACTCTTCGTCGGTGCAGCTCAGTGAGATGGTGTCTCTGCCTGTGCTCATCAAACACTCGGTCACAGCTCCACTCATCACACAGTGAGTCGAGCACTGAGGGCTTCATTGTTTAAAGGTTACCTGTCCAACCAGAACCACACGTTTTGTCAAAACAAGACCAGTGGGTCTGGAGCCGGATCCTCCCCGATTTTCAGATGGCCGTTATTGACAGGTGGATTAACCAATCAAACAAATGCATGGTTGATTTGGTTAAAAACAAGTAATGATAATAATAATAATAATAATAATGCAGAGGACTGAGAAACCACTGATTTCTGTAGAATTGTCAATCAAATGACCAAACCCAAATGTATCTCAAGTAAAAGAAGTTATAGATTTTGTTCTGAAAGGGTACGCCACCTGCGAGTTATTTGGTCTTAAAGGTCCCATGACATGGTACTTCTTGATGCTTTTATATGGTGCCTTAATGGTTCCCTAATACTGTAAATGAATCCTTCTTCAAAATCAAGACTCGGTGCATGAGAAAGACACATGTACAGAGTCAGAAAATCTCTCTCTGAACAACTCATTATGGGCGTTGTTGCTTGAATGCAAATGAGAAGGACAGAGATAGGTTAGAGGAGCGGGTGGGGGGCAAATACACCGCTGGTTCCTTGTTTTAGCGGTGCGCTGTGTGCTGGCCCCACTTCCGTGTTTTAAGAGGAGGAAAGGAGAGCCTTTTCAATGAAAAAAAACACATTTTCACAGAAAATAAAATTAAACCACTGCTGTTTCAGATGTCCAGAGGCTCAGATAAAGGACTTCCGAGCCTAGAAACACTCGCACGTGCCTCCAGGCAAATAAAAAAACGCATTTTGCATTGCGTAGCTCATTCGCGGTCCAAACTCTCTGGGCGTGATTTACAGAGACGGTGGGTAGACATCCAGACGGGGGGTGGAGCTGCATTTTTCGATGTGACGTCACATAGTTGCATTGTTCAGAATCGCCCGTTTGAGCTGTGTTTTTTTCTAACGCAGAAAAGGATCGCAAATGCTCAGTTTAGACATTTCGCAACTTTTAGCCATGGGGGGGGCCTAAACAGGGTAGGGGAGCTCACATTAACGTTCAAAAACCTCAGAAAGTGAAAATTTCATGCCATGGGACCTTTAAATGCTTTATTAACGTCTTTATTTTATTATATTTATTATAACTATTATAACTTATTATACTATAAGTCACCAGTCAGTCAATCATTACCATCATTTCCTCCACAAACAACGCAATCTTCAGTCTTACTCTGCATAAAAACTGCTAACCCTGTAGTGTAGATCTGTAGATATGTTCTGAAATATGGCTCTACTATTAGTGTGTCAGTCCATACATGTTTATACAGTTAATTCTTGTCCGAAAAATTCCCATTTGATATTTTTTCCCAAATCGTTCACCCCAAACATGACATTAGTTTATATTAGGGCTGGACTACTGAACATGTATTGACCAGATGTGCATTCAGGCCGCAAGTGTCTGTAGCTCAAATATAACTTTTCAAAAGCTATTCTAAATGTACACGTTGGCGCCGCGGTGTTTACCACAAGCCCATCCAGAGTAGTAAATGTGGTTTTTAAGAGAAAGTGGCGGTGTCACACTTTCACAAATCCCCTGTCACTTTTCTGCCACTTCAGCCACACTTCAGCCTCTAATGTACATCGCAGACGCCATTTAAATTCCTATTACCTTCAACATTTCTAGAGTGTTTTCTTTAAAATAGCCTCCATCAGGACTCTGGGCAGGTGTGTCAATCCTCTCTGCTCACTGCACATTCTGGCTTTTGTTGAACACGGGGAATAGCTTTAGCATTTCTTTTCAAACAAAACTATTTACTGTCTGAATTCGTACTTCTTAGCTCTGGTTAATACATGCAAATAAAAAGCTGCGAATTTTTTAGTGCAATACTGAGAGATCTAGTGGTACATATGTCATCATTTTGTAGAACAATGTAGAATCCCTGTATATTAAAGGCAAATTAACGTTTTTTTACAATCTGAGCCTTCTTTCGGCAATAAAACAAGTAGTTTTACTCACCCATAGCATTTTTCTGTCAATTGGAGCAGTATCGCAGAACTTATGTTGAGCCGTTCTGTTCTAGTAATGATCCCGTATCCGTTAACATGGTGCTGTATCATATGCTCGGGGCATTACTTTGCGGTGTCCAAATAACACAAACTTTAGCACTTTTCAAATCATAGAAGCCCGATGTCTTAATGTAAGAAATCGTTTGAAGCAAAAGTGGCCTGTAATCCGAGATTTAGCCATAGTTTCGAGTAGATGAGGACGCCAGTGCGCATGCGCGGATTGTGCTATCAGCTCCCGGGACCCAAACATGAAACGCAAAGCTGAAAACTATGGATAAATCTCGGATTACAGGCCACTTTTGCTTCAAACGATTTCTTACATTAAGACATCGGGCTTCTATGATTTGAAAAGTGCTAAAGTTTGTGTTATTTGGAGACCGCAAAGTAATGCCCCGAAAACAAATGCTAATGGACACGCTACAACATAACTTTCTTCAAACAGCTCCAAATGACACGAACGTGATATGGGTGAGTCAAACGACTTGTTTTATTACCGAAAGAAGGCTCAGATTGTAAAATAACGTTACTTTGCCTTTAACACTGAGGTCAGAATTATTTGGTCAAATTTGCTGTGTTTAACAGTCAGATTGCATAATTATGGAGCCTATCCACATGGAACAAAAACTGGCACAGAGCTCAAAACCTCTTATCACATTAAATCAAAAGTAAAATGATTTTTTCACAACAGCTTTAGAAAGTGATGGCTTTATTCAATTCATTCTGTATAACAACACAAATTCTCAAACAATCTTAGCTTCTCAAAATTGGAATAAAATGTATTTAATAATGACAAATATTACTTGTAATGAAATAAGAACAAAAATTATGTGAAGTTACAGTTAAACTTTTTTTAACCAACGTTTGAGAATTAGCAAATACAGCTGTAATTTAAAGGCTGCGCTATTTTCTGATCTTTGTTATAATGTTGTTTCCTCATTAAAAACACGGACACGGTTGCGTTTTGTTTAATTCACACATGTTTAACACACAAATTCTGCATGTTTTCTGATTGAGTTTTTCTCTCAAACAGAAAACACTCTGTTCCAACTTGTGATGTCATGTGGTAATACAGGAAGTGCTCCACTGTGTTGTAAACACCACACACCTTCAAGAATAGAATTATTTGGATCATTTATATTTCAGCCGATCTCTACTGAACAAAAGGTAAAATGTAGTTGTTAACTTGAAACTCCCGCTTCATGTAGGGATGCAAATTATCGATTAATTCATTAATCTATAGTTGATTGACCTTATCGATCGACTTACGATTAACTGATAAGTGGCGTTTTTCACCTGAATTTTAGTGTTTCAATAGGGTCTTTAAGAATATAAGCTATAGTATACATAACACTGAGTCAAAAATATATCATAGTATTATTATATTGTATACTCCTCAATTATGGAGGAGCCGCACGGGGGTGATTTAATCCTGGTCTGGTCCCGGTTTGGTCCGGGTCTGGACCTGGTCCGGTCCTGGTTTAGTCCAGGTCCAGTCCAGGTCTAGACCTGGTTTAGTTCTGGTCTATACCTGGTTTATTCCACGTTTAGTCATGGCTCTACAGTCTCTTAGCCAATTAGGAAGCAGAACACAATGTTACACTATAAAAAAATGTTACACTATAAATGTTACACTATTAAAAAAAAAACTTGGAACGAATCAGGCTTTTTCCATTGAAATAGCTACTCAACTTACGAAAAATTCATGTTACGAAACCACTTCTGGAACGAATTAATTTCGTAAGGTGAGGTACCACTGTAATTGTAAGTCGATTAATTGTTGACATCCCTAGCTTCATGACATCACAAGGTGGAACAGCATTTTGACCTTTGGTGATGCAGACAGACTTATAATAAAGGATTACTCAAACGCGTGAATGAAACAAAATGCAAAATGTTTTTGAGAAGGTAACAAGATTCCATCATGACTTAAAGCTTAAAGGGATATGCCACCCCCAGGTCAAACTTGGGCATCTCCCCACAGTCCAGAGACTAAAATAAGTGGTGGAAAGCGTTTTCCTGCTCACCCAGCCATTGTCCGAGTCTGTCGCCACTGACCGCCGCGGTATCTGCAGCTCCTCCGCGTTAGACTGGAGTCTAACGTCGCCAGAGAAAGATTTCGGCCAAAAGGAATTAATTTGCTTGATGCTTTTCCCAATTACTTTCTGTGTAGTGCGCATTCATATCGAGTGCAAATAAATGTGCAAATCAACACGGAGAGCTTGACTTGGTCATTTTGGGTGGGAACTATTTTTCAGTGCGGAAAAACACAGCCAAAGCACGCACCACGCTGACAGGGGAATCCCTGTTACGCACCACGTTGGGAGTTCCCCTGTTACGCAGCGTGGTGTGTGCTTCGGCTCTGTTTTTCCGCACTGAAAAATAGTTCCCACCCAAAATGACCAAGTCAAGCTCTCCGTGTTGATTTGCACATTTATTTGCACTCGATATGAATGCGCACTACACAGAAAGTAATTGGGAAAAGCATCGAGCAAATGAATTCCTTTTGGCCGAAATCTTTCTCTGGCGACGTTAGCCTCCAGTCTAACGCGGAGTAGCTGCAGCTGCGCGCGGCGGTCAGTGCTGACAGACCTGGACAATGGCTGGGTGACCAGGAAAACGCTTTCCACCACTTATTTTAGTCTCTGGACTGTGGGGAGATGCCCAAGTTTGACCTGGGGGTGGCATATCCCTTTAACTCAAAATAGTTAATTTTGCCAAAATAGGACATTTAATGTAATGGAACAGTCCTATATTGTTCAACTTTAATTTTGGGACTATTAAGAAATCCTAGTATATTTTTGCACATCATTATACTTTTCAGATTTTTATATTGATACCTTATTTTTATCCCCTTCTTTATGCTTTGTGAACCATGTCAAACTGGAGATAAACATATGTCAATGTCTGTTTTTTATTATACTGTTCTTATGTTGTTTTTTTTACCCTCTTTTTTTATCCCTTTAGAACAAGGACTAAAAAGTACATAAATCTGCAGTTTTCATAATATTGACATTAAAGATTTGTGTGCAGTGTGTCCCTGGTGAACAAGGCGGTAGTGGATTTCTTCTTCGTGGAGCTGGGGGTGGAGAGGCACTTTGAGGCGCTGCGTCACTTTCTCCTGATGGAGGACGGAGAGTTCGCTCAGTCCCTCAGTGATCTCCTCTTTGAGAAGGTGACGCATTAACAACTGATGTCTCTGCTCCAAAAATAGAAGACTGAATATGTATGGAATGTGACTGTGATTAGGTCAAGATGCAGTTCACAGGGCTTATTCCATGATGCTCAAATTTCAGATGGAGAACTGGGGCGATTATGGGAGATTTGCTTTTTTTTAAAAGTAATAACCAACTTTATAATCCACAAATGTTGAACCTTTTCATAATTTATTAGAGACTGGCCCCACAAATAATTGTATAGCTTAAAGTCCTTACAACTGCATTCTACCATAGATCTCTGACCTGTCCTCCATCTCAATGTTAAACTGGAGCAATTGTAAAAAGTTGTGATGCTGTATGAAGTAATTAGTACCATTTTTTAGTGTATGAAGCACAATTCTGCCCATCCTCATTTCTGGTTCCAACAGTGAGATTACCATAACATTTTCCATAAACGATCAGATCGAATAATAGTGCAGTCCTTGTTTCAGTTCCAGGTCTAATAAGTATATGTTTCTTCACAGATGGGCAGCGGTCAGACGCCTGGTGAACTCCTCACTCCTCTGGTGCTGAACTCCATCCTGAACAAAGCTCTTCAGTACAGTCTCCATGGCGACACCCCTCTGGCCCGAAATTTCACCTTTGCCCTCCGCTACCTCCCCGAGACCTTCCACCGCCATGCCCCTGACTCACTCAACTGTTTAGAGCTGCGCTACAAGGTAAGACCAGACGACCGTGGAAATAATCTTGTAGCAGTTTTTATGACAAATATTAGAATTGTGATTTATGCAGAGCCTGTACCTCGTTGTTTTCCACGTATTTGAGCAAAATACGTTTTGTCCCAATACTATATACTGTATGATTGGCTCTTGAGGTCACACTAACACTCTGGCTCTTTCCTGTTTACAGCGCCACATATCGGTGTGGCATATGTATTACATCGTTTTCACTCAGAGCTCCGTTTTCGTCTGGACGCGAATATTTACTGATGCGCTACGTGTGTGGACGCAAATTTTTTTACACCCGCATAAAAAAAAATCCAGGAGTGTTGTCGTGTGGACGTAGCCTAAGTCTGCTGTGTACTGTCGCATCTTATTAAGTGTTTAATTGTCTGAAGTGAATCACGAAGTGTGTGGTTAGTAGGGATGGGGCCGATCCGATCCAGTATCGGTATCGGGTTCCGATATCAACGTAATTCACGGATCGGAAATTCCGATCCAACCTGCGAAAATTTTCGATCCAGGAGCCATGCCTGTATATACACATTATCTGTTGAAATGACTCCACGAGTCGCCTGCTCTGCTCCTGCTGCAAAATGTGCAAAATGTGCGTATCTCAATGAGACACAGTTACGGAGCGCCTGTAGCTGCCCGCCCCCTCCCCCCGCCTCTCTCTCTCTCTGCCGCGAGAGCGAGCAGAGCGTGCGCGGAGCTAGGCTTGTGGGTTTGCGGAGCTAGGCTCCGGTGCAAACTGTGAGAGGCCGTGTAGGATAAAACGCACTGGAATTCTCGCTATCTGGACTCTGTTCCCCTGCGCGGATCCACATGCTCTCCCATCCTTCCACTGTCTCCGCGCTGTGCTCTGGTTCAGGGGCACTTCCTGGTACGATAATAGCGCATAGTGGTGCGCTCAAGGGGGCCACATGACCCGGACTGAACAATTAATGTTAATTTGTGGGTTTATTTTATTTTCATAAGTCTCTTAGTTAATTAAGTCATACCATATGGGGGGTTATTTAAGTATTTTCTTATTATGTTGAATTGCAGGTGTTTTATCATTATGGGTACTGTTATTTGTAGTTAAACAATAATGATGATAATATTGAAAACAAACCTTTTTGGTATCGGAATAGTATCGTATCGGCCGATATCCAAATCCAGGTATCAGATCGGATGTGAAAAAATGTGGATCGGTGCATCCCTAGTGGTTAGCATGCTAGTTCATGTTACCATGACTGCAAACTCCACTTCACGTATAACATAATAAATATTTGGTCTATGATGCAGTAACATTTGAGAGAAGCCTGAAAATATCCCGCTAAACTCACACCAGAATCACCTACATTTCAGGACATCTTTGTAGAAATAAAAACTACACAGTTCTGCTGTTTTTATGCATACTGACAGGGGATTTTTTTAATGAGGAACTTTTTACTGAATAATTCTTCTCTTCTCTTAATAATTCTTCTCTCAGTCTTATTGATTTGCTACCATTCTGATTTGATTGTGATATGTCTGCCAGCCCTACTATAGGGTGATGGTCTGTGCTGGACATGCTGTCACAGGTATGTGAAGATGATTCTGTTAATCGATATGTGTGACTTTTTAGTTTATGTGTATACTAGGGATGCAAATTATCGATTAATTCATTAATCTATAGTTGATTGACCTTATCGATTGACTTACGATTAACTGATAAGCGGCATTTTTCACCTGAATTTTAGTGTTTCAATAGGGTCTTTAAGAATATAAGCTATAGTATACATAACACTGAGTCAAAAATATATCATAGTATTATTATATTGTATATTCCTCAATTAATTATTCCTTAGTAAAAAGCAGACAAATGTATTGATGCTGAATAACAAAATACATTCTTTATTAATAATTCATAGCATTTATATAGCGCCTTTCATGACACCCAAAGCGCTTTACAGTTCATTGTTCATTCAGTCCACACTTGGTGGTGGTAAGCTACTTTTGCAGCCACAGCTGCCCTGGGGCAGACTGACGGAAGCGAGGCTGCCAATCTGCGCCATCGGCCCCTCCGACCACCTCCAACACACTCCACTTTCATACTAGGCAATGTGGGTGAAGTGTCTTGCCTAAGGACACAACAGTTTTTTTGCAACTGGCGCCCCCCTGTGGCACCTGGAATTCCCACTGGTCTCCCATCCAAGTACTAACCAGGCCCTGCCTTGCTTAGCTTCTGAGATCTGACAAGATCAGGCTTTGACAAGTAGGTATGGCCACAATTATTGAAAATAAATTGAGGACTTCCTCAGTTGTTGCACTTGCAGCATGGAAATCTTGAAATTAAAAGGAACAGAAGAAATTAAATAACAGAATGTTATTTAGTCTACATATTATGATGAAACCAGTGAATCCAGACTATTTTTAGGACATTCTCAACATTTATTTTGAACTAAGGCATCAACAATATTTCTCTCCCTTAATCTGTTAAGGGTTACAGTACAAAATATACATTTCACAGGGTTCCTGGACACAGCATAAAACAAACCAGAACAATCAAGAATCAAAAATATATGGTTCTAGGTCCAGCTCTACTGTGAGCTGTATGGCAACATCCAGAGAGGAAAGGGTTACATGATGTAACGCTATGGTCTTTCTCGCGAGTGGGTTCGCATCTCGTGTTCACGTTCCAGAGTAGCGCCCTCTAGCGATTAGTTACAATTAATGCATTTTGTTCGGCCAACGCCTTGATCGACAATTAATTGTAAGTCGATTAATTGTTGACATCCCTAGTGTATACTGTAAGTAACCTAAACAGTCACCACTGTTGCCTGAGCAGGCAGTCTCATACATTGTTTGAATCCTGAAGAGTCTGAAACCAGACCACAGCGTGAAAAACCTCTATCCAAAACTAGAGGTGATCCAGACACAGTGGCTCATTTTTCTAACTTGTCTCTCACATGTGGACATCCCCTCTCCAAAATTCTCATAACATTCAGAACAAAATTACTTATTTTACCTGAGCTAAGTCATAGTTTGTTGCTTTTATTGTTGATTCTGAGAAAATCAACACTGTTTCTCAGCCCTTTAGGTTTTTTCTCCTTTTTTACATGTAAGCAGCCACGCTTGTTTTTGACACAAAGAGCGCATTGTTAATATGCATGTCAGTTACACCCTCTGCAATCATCGAGACAGAATAAGGCTCCAGATCCACTCATCTTTGTAAATCTTTGTCAGAGTGTGTGGTTCTGGCTGGACAGGTAATCACTGTGTTCTAGATGCACTGTTTTTACACGCGTGTCCCAATGTTGGCCAGTGTAACTGTCATCATGGCAAAACAACAAATAAATCACACCACAAGTTCCCATTTGACAAAGTTTTAAGTTGTAACTTGTCTCGGTGAACCACTCCAGCTCTTGCGTTATTTTATGACTCGCAAAAATGCCATACAAATCATGAAAGTCCTCACTGATTAATTTGTCACTTAAATATGCTGCCACTGAGCATGCACTAGTGTCTGTGTGACTTCTCCACTTCCAACAGCAAAAGAAATCAAACCCTCATTTAGTTCAGTGAGTTGGTGCCAAACAGTATCTCACATGTAACTCTTCCTGTACATCCCGAAGGTGAGGAGGTGTGAGCAGCTGCTGTTAATTTAATGTTGCGAACTCATCTCTCCCCGTGCGTTTCCCTGTGAGTAGCAGCTTTAACATGGCGCGCTGTCATAGTTTGACAAAGTGTGACTGCTCTAGAGTATTTAGCTTATCAGGTGCTTAAAGGGGTAGATGGATCGAAGGCGCCTCTTTGGGATGGTGCAGTGTGATGGATGCAGCTCATAACGCCCTTAGCTCTAGTCACTCTCCTCACTTATTTACTCAGATTTCATTCCTCTGAATTCCAACTTTACACCAGCATTTTTATCTGTCTTTTTAAACAGTTTATCTCCAGGCTCTTCATGGAAAAAATGTCAATGCCCAGTCATTTATCAAAATAGTCTCTAGTAGTATTGTCAAAAGTTTTTGCTAGTATAGAAAGTAGATGCTCATTTCAGTACTAAGTAAATCACAAAAACAGGACTAAATCTGACCTTTTTAGAATGATTCTGGGCTTTCTTGGGACTGGCCTAAGATTATATAATGTAGAAAGTACTGTATTAGTTATTTTGAGTTGCAAATGTGAATTTACTTTTTTTTTTTTTTTAACAATGGACTATCATTGTGGTATTGAAATTGATATCAAGTCTGTTAGTCAGTATGAAAATTAGTAAAAAAAAAAAAAGTAAAAAAATAGTATTGTGACAACCACAGACACCACATTCCAAATTATTATGCAAATTGTGTTTAAGTGTCATAAAAGGTAGAATGTTTTGTTTTCCAGTGAAACTCATGGATGGTCTTTTTATATATATATATATATATATATATATATATAATATATATATATATATATATACATACACACACACACAGACACACACACACACACACACACACACACACACACACACACACACACACACACACACACACACACACACACACACACACAGACACATTAGGGATGCAAATTATCGATTAATTTATAGTTATTATTGACCTTATCGATCGATTAACGATTAACTGATAAGCGGCGTTTTTCACCTGAATTTGAGTGTTTCAATAGGGTCTTTAAGAATATAAGCTATAGTATACATAACACTGAGTCAAAAATATATCATAGTATTATTATATTGTATATTCCTCAATTAATTATTCCTTAGTAAAAAGCAGACAAATGTATTGATGCTGAATAACAAAATACAGTAATCCCTCGCTCTATCGCGGTTCGCAGATTTTTTTTGTTTTTTTTATTTTTTTGTAGTGTAACAGTGTATATAGTGTAACATTTTTTTTTATAGTGTAACATTGTGTTCTGTCCTGATTGGCTAAGAGACTAGACCAGGACTAAACGTGGACTAAACCAGGTCTAGACCAGAAATAAACCAGGTCTAGTTCAGGTCTAAACCTGGACTGGACCTGGACTAAACCAGGATTAAACCACTATGTGCCGCTGCTGGTTTCGTGCGGCTGGTTTGTGGCTCGGGCTGAGACTACGGGGCGCCGCGGTTCGATCTCGTGCTCAGCAGCCCCGGGCAGGGCTGTTGAGTGAGCGCGGTGCGCGGTTGCCTTGTTTCGTGACCACGCGGGTGCGCGTGTCCGCGATTAGTGATTAATTACAATTAATGCATTTTGTTCGACCAACGTCTTGATCGACAGTTAATCGTAAGTTGATTAATTGTTGACATCCCTAAAATATATATATATATATATATAAATAAATAAAATGATACTGATCGGGAGGTAACGTCCCATTCCGATCCGAAACAACGTGATCAGGGCCGATTTCCGATCACGTGATCGGATCGGGACATCCCTACTTTTAATTGAAAAAGAAAAAAAAATAACCATTTTCAGTTCTTTACAACAATAACATGGTTTGAAACTCTGTTGTGCAGAATAATTTGGAACAGTGCATTTTAAGTTTTTATTTTTGAAAAAAAAATAAAAAAAATACTGTTATCATTGGGAAGTTTGTTCAATAACTTCTCTCTTCACATATGCTTCCAGGGCAATCCCAAGGCGTTCCCAGCCCAGCCGAGAGAGTTGGTCCCTCCAGCATTTACACAAACAAATTAAACCATATTACAAACCATAATGGATTTAGATATTTTCCTAAACCACATGCTTTTACTGATGGAGGACCTCTCAATTCAAAAAATAAATACTTAATAAATAATAATAAATAAATACATAATAAATTAATAATAATAATAAATAATTCAATATCTTCTCTTATCTAACAAATAGTTTTGCTTCTTTTGCAGGTGGACTGGCCTCTGAACATCATCATCACAGACAGCTGTATGAACAAATACAACCGCCTGTTCTCGTTCCTGCTACAGCTCAAACACATGGTGTGGAGCCTGCGTGACGTCTGGTTCCACCTCAAACGCACTGGTAATCATAAAGCACTATGTTTACTGAGCTGTAAACATCTCATGACATTTGCAGGGATATACAGTAGATTATGCATCATTTATTTTTGTACCATGTTACAACATTGTTCCCTCATCAAAAACAGACATGGAGGTGTATTTACCTTCATTCAAGCTTATTTCATTAATCATTATTTCATTAATGGGCTCTTCTTGCTCTGAGACCACATCGTGGTAGTATTTCCCTTTTCAAGTCAGGCCAAGCTGCCATTGTTGGGAGTATTATACCTCTGACATAAGCCAGACAAAATGGACTGAGCTGGAGGTGTCCTTGATACAGTAGTGCAATTTCCTTGTCAATCACCTCCCACAGATTTCACCTGTCACCTGCTTGTCTCCATGGAAACAGATACACTTATATATATATATATATACCCCCACGGCAATGAGCTAACCAGTGTGGGTCCTTGGGCAAGACCCTTCACGGTACTGCCCCCTGGGCGCCGAAAAAAGATGGCTGCTCACTGCTCCTGAAAAGGATGGGTCAACTGCAGAAGTCAAATTTCTCCCGTGTGTCACTGTGTGAGACCAATAAAGGCTTAATCTTAATCTTAATCTATACCATACCTGACTGTGGAGCAGTCCAGCCCAAGCAACATCTCCATGGAGACGAGCATTTGATCATCCATCAGAAAAGTTATGTAGTGCGCCTTTAGGCCACACAGTTTATAATCATAATGATAACAAATAACTGAATAACTGAAAAAGTACAAACTATGTACTTTTTCAGTTTGGTTGTTTCAAGAACAATGAATCACCCATAGAGTTCTATAAGCCCCTACACTGTATCTGAAATAATGACATCCAGTTGTTGAATGCAACATTTATAGAATATTTATTCAAAGTACTCGTAGTAAAGTCCTCCCTGCCTGTGGTGACGGGATTATTGATCTAAGAAATACAACATAAATGCATGAGAATTACCCCAGGGACATGAGCAGCAGTGTAAAGGAACTAATTCAACCCACTACCTGGGAAAACACTGATGAATATTTAATACTCACTGAACTTTAATTAAGTCAATAGTGGAAAAAATATGCAGAGAATTGCTTTATAAACCAGTAGCTCACCCATATTCAATGCATAAAACTTTATTTGTCCTCCAGGGGAAAGTCAAAACGTTTGTGGAGTTTTTGCAGAATAATACAAATCATATGGGGAATGTATATGGTATAATATCAAGTAGCACGTTACAAATACAAACCTGAGTGGGTTATGATGTGCATTGGTGGAAAAAGAACAAATCTTAATCGAGTATTCAATAAAAAAGGCTTTCATTGGATCAAACTGGGACTAAACCTATAAATATGAAGGGTTTGTTATTTTAGAATCTTGGTCACAGAGTGAGCCCTCCTCTCACTGTGATCAGTCAAAGTAACAGCAAAGATCCAGTGCACTTTTCTATAATTCAAATCTACCTCACACTGCTTAGAGCCTGATATGCACTGAGACAAACTTTGGTTGTAGCCATTATCATGAGAACCATCATACACATCCACATGCCTTGCAGTGTGATGTCCAAAAAGACTTAAAGATCCCATGACATGGTACTTCTTGATGCTTTTATATGGCTCCTTAAAGGGACAGTGTGTAAGATTTTTACCCGTTAATTACTGAAATGGAAGATACCCATTCAAAAATACATTGTTTTCAAGCCTTTTCACTTCCATCATGAAATCAAAGTATTCTTTGGACTTGGATATAGTCACATAAAAGGGGGATCTTCCCCATGCAGAGGCAGCCATTTTGAATACGAGAGCCGCAGAAGTACATTTGGGCTCATCCTTCGCCTAGGCTCCTGCTAGCACCTGCTCGGCCACGCTGCATGAGGGAGAGGAGAAACGGAGAGCGGAGCCGGGGAAGGGGAGGGGGGAGCCTCGTGGTTTTGGGTAAACAAGACAAGCTGCCGGATCACACGTCGTAATAACACGTGTTTTGGACTAAATTGTTTTACTGGATTTTATTCGCTGGATCCTTACAGACAGATTGAGGCCAAGTTTATGGTGAAATACAGAGTTTGACCTGTGCAGAGCCTTCAAAGGTAAGCTAAGTAACAAACCTCGTTTCGTGCTTTTCTGTATAAAAGCCCCATGTGCTCGGGGAGTGATTGTTGTGCAGGGAAATGAATTGCATACTCAAAAAGAGGAGACTGTAAGGTTTCATTTGATGTGTAGAGTGTCATGGTAGACGATCAGGAATGTGTGTTTTCATGCGAAAAGAAAAAAAAAATGTGACCGCGTGTATTTATACCGTAGTTGTCGGCGAGAGCTCGCACAGCGCCGGGTTCGCGCGGGTATGCGAGCTGTCTGCGTTACGGCGCGCCCGGGTGACCCTCGAGGTCTGCCGTAGCCAAAAGAGGAAGTGGAATAGCCACCATCCACCTATGCGCCACGAATCCTACACACTGCACCTTTAATGGTTCCCTAATACTGTAAATGAATCCTTCTTCAAAATCAACACTCAGTGCATGAGAAGGGGATAAGATGAGAAAGAGTCATAAATATCTCTCTCAAACTCTTTATTCTGGGCGTTGTTGCTTGAATGCAAATGAGGAGAAAACAGATGACAATAGTAGAGGGTGGGGGCGTGGCCAAACTCTCCGCTCAGAGCTCAGAGCCGACAGCTGATCCATTTCCTTGTTTTTGCAGATTTGAAGAGATTTGAAGCGTTCCATTGAAAAATAAACACATTTCCACAGAAAATAAAATTAAACCACTGCTGTTCAAAGGTCCAGAGGCTCAGATAAAGGACTTCCGAGCCTAGAAACACTCGGACGTGCCTCCAGGCAAATAAAAAAACGCATTTCGCATTGCCTAGCGCATTCGCAGTCCAAACTCTCTGGGCGTGATTTACAGAGACGCTGAGTACAGACAGACGGGGGTGGAACTGCATTTGCATTTCTTTTTTTCGATCTGACGTCAATAAGGTGCCTTGTTCAAACTCGCCCGTTTGAGCTCCGATTTTTTGTAACGCAGAAAAGGATCGCAAATGCTCAGTTTAGACATTTCACAACTTTTAACCATGGGGGGGCTAAACAGGGTAGGGGAGCTCACATTAACGTTCAAAAACCTCAGAAAGTGAAAATGTCATGCCATGGGACCTTTAAAGCAGCATTACCAAACCCTTTTCTCATAAATAAGTTAATTCTGTACAATTCTTTCCCAAGAAAATGTATTGAAAATGCAGACCTTTGTGACTGCTGCATGCTTCATCTACTGTAATTAGAAAAGGTCTTATCTATTGTAAAAGAATATGTGGTAATATATGTTTGGGGTGAGAGCTGACTGGCTGTGTAAAGGTGGTCCATCCTGTTTCACTTTTCACAAAACTGCTGCTAGTGGCCAGAAAAGGCTCCAATGACCAGGAGGAATAGCTGTGCTTCCACAGCTAATGGAGGTCAAAATAAATACAAAACAAAAAGGCATGCATTGTTTATGGGTATAAAGATCAAGATAGATTTAAATACATACCAGCACTTTCTCCTTCTCAGGTACCTTTAGCCTAGCCAAAATAGAGTCTAACCCGGTCTAAACCCGGTCTAAACCCGGTCTAAACCCGGTCTAAACCCGGTCTAAACCCGGTCTAAACCCGGTCTAAACCCGGTCTGTCTCTGTCTTAACCTCACTTCCCTCTGTGTAGCACTGGTGAAGGGGGCAGGCCGCTCGGTGCAGTTCCGCCAGCTGCAGTTGTACAGACATGAGATGCAGCACTTTGTGAAGGTGATCCAGGGATACATCGCCAACCAGATCCTGCAGGTGTCCTGGAGCGAGTTCATCACCAAACTTAGCTCTGCCAACGACCTGGACGCCATCCACCGCACACACGCTGACTACCTCAACAGGGCCATCTTCAGGTAGGGAGCGCTCTGCATGAATACCTATTGGAAACTGAGGTGTAGTTTGCAAGGTGTGTTTTCCAAATGCACACATAAGTTTTAAGGGCCTATATTACGCAAAATGTACTTGAGCTGTATCTGAGCTTTGTTGTTACCTCCTCAAATACATACGTGGAGTTGTGTTTTGTTTCATCCACACGTTTGATAAACTCTCTAAAATGAATTGCATATCATGTAAAAACTTCATTAACACTCAACAAGGAGCTTTGTGAAACTGCTGAATGCTTTAAGCTCATTATTAGAATATGGCAGTACAGTGGTACCTCACCTTACGAAATTAATTCATTCCAGAAGTGGTTTCGTAATGTGAATTTTTCGTAAGTTGAGTAGCTATTTCAATGGAAAAAGCCTGATTCGTTCCAAGGCCCCGTTCCAAGGTTTTTTTTTTTATAGTGTAACTTTTTTTATAGTGTAACATTGTGTTCTGCGTAGAGACTGTAGACCCAGGACTAAACGTGGACTATACCAGGTCTAGACCAAGGTCTAAACCTGGACTAAACCTGGACTAAACCAGGCCTAGACCAGGTGGATTAAAACGCCGCGTGCGGGTCTATTTCCTGGTTTCGTTTCGAGTCACGGCTGAGGCAAGCAGCGAGGGGGACCGCACGCAGTCTGAGCGCATGAACGAGACCCGTGCTCAAACCGTGCCTCCTCTAGACCTCCTCTAGACCTGGTCTAGACCACCTCTTGCATGCGTTCGTTCATGCGCTCAGACTGCGTGCGGTCCCCCTCGCTGCTCGCCTCAGCCGCGACTCGAAACGAAACTAGGAAATAGACCCGCGTGCGGCGCTTTAATCCACCTGGTCTAGTTTAGTCCTGGTTTAGTCCAGGTTTAGTCCTGGTCCAGTCCTGGTTTAGTCCAGGTCTAGACCTGCTGGCAGCCCCGTGCCGGGTCATGCTGCGCTATCACACGTGTCCGCTCGCAGTTTTCTCCCCCCTCCCCCTTCCCCCCACACTTCACTATTAATAATTTTGTTGAAAATCTATGAAAGTTTAAACGAGAGACAAATGTGAGAAAAGTTTAAGTCCAGTCTGAGAAAAGCGTATGTGTCTGAGCGCGCATTATTTGAATTTTTGAGATTTCGCGTTTCGTAACTTGAATTTTCTTTCGTATCTAGAGACCAAAATTTAACGTGAAGGCGTTTCGTAACTTGAAATTTTCGTTTGTTGGGTCTTTCGTAAGGTGAGGCACCACTGTATTAAACTTGTCTCTATCTCTGCAGCTTGTCTTACAGTCAGTTCAAAGTCTTTCTCCTAAGTGTCCCCTCTATGGTTCTCCAGGGGTTTGCTGACCGATAAAGCCGCTCCGGTCATGAATATCATCCACAGTATTTTCAGTCTAATATTGAAGTTCCGAGCCCAGCTGATTGCGCTGCCCTGGGACAACCAGCAGGGGGAAGCTGTGCACCCCAGTTTCATCGCTATGCAGCAGTCCTACAACACCTTCAAGTACTACTCGCACTTCCTCTTCAGAGGTAAAGAAAACAGGTTTAAAAACTTGTTCTCGTTTGGTTTTCAATGGAGTGGCAGTGGCTCAAGTGGTAGAAAAAGTGCTCATAAACTTTTTGAGTGCAGGATTGTACGGCTTAAAGTTGCACTATGTAACTTTTGAGGTTCGCCACCCGCTTGTCTCTATGCAAATTCCATCCTTTGTATGGAATGTTCTAGAGCATGGCATTTAACTATGCTCACAAGAACATAGTTGACTGTGATCAGACGCACCTCCCTGGATCGGCCAGGTGATGTCCTCTGCTTGTCTCCATAGTGATGGAAGTTTAAGTGATGATGTCACTTCAGGCTCACTTTCTTAAAGATCCCGTGACATGGTACTCCTTGATGCTTTTATATGGCGCCTTAATGGTTCCCTAATACTGTAAACGAATCCTTCTTCAAAATCAAGTCTCAGTGCATGAGGAAAGCCTCATGAAGACAGTCAGAGTCATAAATATGTCTCTGAAACGCTTTATTCTGGGCATTGTTGCTTGAATGCAAATGAGGAGGACAGAAACGGGCCAGTGCAGCGGGTGGGGGTGTGGCCAAATATGCCACTGTTTCCTGGATTAGCGGTGTGCTGTGCGCTGGCCCCACTTCTGTGTTTTAGGCACTTAGGAAGATATGAGACGTGTCCCATAAAAAAAAAATTTCCACAGAAAATAAAATTAAACCACTGCTGTTTTAGAGGTTTGGAGGCTCGGATAAAGGACATCCGAGCCTGGAAACACCCTCACGTCTCTCCAGGCAAAAAAAAACAAAAACGCATCTCGCGTTTCGTAGCTCATTCCAGAGACGGGGGGGACATCCAGACGGGGGGTGGAAACCTTTCCCAGAGTGTGACATCAGAAAGTTCCCTTTTTCAGAGTCTTTTTTTTCAAACACGGAAAAGAACGGCAATTGCTCAGTTTACACATTTCGCAACTTTTAGCCATGGGGGGGGGCCCAAACAGGATAGGGGAGCTCACGTTAACGTTCAAAAACCTCAGAAAGTGAAAATTTCATGCCATGGGACCTTTAATAAAACTTTGTTTTTGTTCCTTATTCAACAGTTTCCTTTCAAAAGTCTGTGTTAACAACGAACTGTATCAAATGTCGATATTGTACTAATAATCTGTCGTATCAGCGTGTACTCACTAATTGTTGCTCACTGCTAATGCTAACTTAGCCTAGCCTAGCTCAGTCTCCCCCGTACACCTTTATACACAGTTCTAACCATGCAGCTCCATCCATTCATGCTTATGACTTTGAACTGCTAACAATCAGCTGATGGACTCAGAAGTAACATCACAACTCCATAGACATCCTGGAAGCCCCATAAAGACTGGTTAGATGCCACCTGAGCAACGGTAATGAACGTCGCCCCATGATGGGTGCCGCCACTGTTAAGTGTAGCATACAGTACAGGCCAAAATTTTGGACACACCTTCTCATTCAATGCGTTTTCTTTATTTTCATGACTATTTACATGGTCGATTCTCACTGAAGGCTTCAAAACTGTGAATGAACACATATGGAGTTATGTACTTAACAAAAAATTGTGAAATAACTGAAAATATGTCTAGTTTGTTCAAAGTAGCCACCCTTTGCTCTGATTACTACTTTGCACACTCTTGGCATTCTCTTGATGAGCTTCAAGAGGGAGTCACCTGAAATTGTTTTCCAAGAGTCTTGAAGGAGTTCCCAGAGATGCTTAGCACTTGTTGGCTTTTTTGCCTTCACTCTGCAGTCCAGCTCACACCAAACCATCTTGATTAGGTTCAGGTCTGGTGACTGTGGAGGCCACGCCATCAGGCGCAGCGCTCCATCACTCTCCTTCTTGGTCAAATAGCCCTTACACAGCCTGGAGGTGTGTTTGGGGTTGTCCATTGTCCTGTTGAAAAATAAATAATGATCCAACTAAACGCAAACCGGATGGGATGGCATGTCGCTGCAGGATGCTGCCATGCTGGTTCATGGTGCCTTCAGTTTTGAATAAATCCCCAACAATGACACCAGCAAAGCACCCCCACACCATCACACGTCCTCCTCCATGGAACCAGGCGTGTACAATCCATCCGTTCTTTTCTGCATCGCACAAAGACATGCCGGTTGGAACCAAAGATTTCAAATTTGGACTCATCAGACCAAAGCACAGATTTCCACTGGTCTAATGTCCATTCCTTGTGTTCCTTGGCCCAAACAAATCTCTTCTGCTTGTTGCCTCTCCTTAGCAGTGGTTTCCTAGCAGCTCTTTGACCATGAAAGCCTGATCTGCATAGTCTCCTCTTAACAGCTGTTGTAGAGATGTGTCTGCTGCTCGAGCTCTGTGTGGCATTTATCTGGTCTCTAATCTGAGGTGCTGTTAACTTACGATTTCTGAGGCTAGTGACTCAGATGAACTTATCCTCAGCAGCAGCGGTGACTCTTGGTCTTCCTTTCCTGGGCTAGTCCTCATGTGAGCCAGTTTCGTTGTAGTGTTTGATGGTTTTTGCAACTGCACTTGGGGACACTTTCACAGATTTTCCAATTTCCCCGACTGACTGACTGAAAGTAATGACGGCCACTCATTTCTCGTTACTTAGCTGATTTGTTCTTGCCATAATACCAGTTCTAACAATTGTGCAATAGGGCTGTCGGCTGTGTATCAACCTGACTTCTGCACAACACAACTGATGGTCCCGACCCAATAAATAAGGAAAGAAATTCTACTAATTCTAAGTAACAAGGCACAACTGTGGAGTGAGAACCATTTCAGGTGACTACCTCATGAAGCTCATTGAGAGAACACCAAGGGTTTGCAGCGCTATCAAAAAAGAAAAGGGTGACTACTTTGAGGAATCTAAAATATAAGATTTATTTAGAGTAATTTCACACTTTTTAAGTATATAATTCCACATGTGTTCATTTATATGATGAAACTTTCTGTTCTATTCTATTCAGACCTTATTTCTTCACTTAAAGGTCCCATGGCATGAAATTTTCACTTTCTGAGGTTTTTGAATGTTAATGTGAGCTCCCCTACCCTGTTTAACCCCCCCCCATGTCTAAAAGTTGCGAAATGTGTAAACTGAGCATTTGCGATCCTTTTCTGCGTTTGAAAAAAACACAGCTCAAACGGGCGATTCTGAACAAGGAAACTATGTGACGTCACATTGAAGAAAAAAGGCAAATGCAGTTCCACCGCCCGTCTGTGTTTCTACCCACACTCTCTGTAAATCACGCCCAGAGAGTTTGGACCGCGAACGAGCTACGCAATGCGAGATGCAGTTTTTTATTTGCCTGGAGGCACGTGAGCGTGTTTCCAGGCTCGGATGTCCTTTATCCGACCCTCCGAACCTCTGAAACGGCAGAGGTTTAATTTTATTTTCTGTGGAAATGTGTTTATTTTTCAATGGAACGCTTCTCATCTCTCCCTCCGCGCAAAAACGCAGAAGTGGAGCCAGCGCACATCGCACCGCTAAAGAGGAAAGAGTGGACAGTTTGGCCACGCCCCCACCCGCTGCTCTGGCCTGTCTCTGTCCTCCTCATTTGCATTCAAGCAACAACGCACAGAATAAAGTGTTCCAGAGACATATCTATGACTCTTTCTCATCTTATCTGATTTTGAAGAAGGATTAATTTACAGTATTAGGGAACCATTAAGGCACCATATAAAAGCATCAAGAAGTACCATGTCATGGGATCTTTAAAAAATCCAAACCAACTTTGGATCAACTTTTGGTGGATTTGAAAATGCACTGGACGTAGAATGCGCAAGTGTCCTGTCCTAACATGGCGCTGTTCCATCAGAACACGCTCCATTGGTGGTGTTCAGATTCTAGAATGTGATGATGTCATATTTTCCTATTAATTATATTGTATTTTGCCATGACATATCAGAAAGTTAAATTCCCAAATATCAAACCTGATCATTTCTGTTAGTGACTAGACCCAAGACCATTCTGAATTACAATAAAAATTTGCAGTTGAACAATATTCATTTTAGCTGCCTCCATCTGTATTAAATAATATTGGTCTATGGAATGTAGTGATGTCATCAGAAACCCAGCTATAGGCTCAGAACACTGGCACGGCTTCTATGATTTCTAAGTAACACTCTAGAACAGTGGTCCCCAACCTTTTTTGCGCCACGGACCGGTTAATGTCACCCAAAATTTTCACGGACCGGTGGGGGGTGGAGGGGGGCGTGGATATCGGCGGATAAATACCACAAAATAAAATTATACAAACAACACAAGAACTGTGGTATGTTGTAAATATAATAACGGTGAATCCACTGTGTACTTGTATGTAACTTTAATAACAGCGTCCTTCATGACATGCGCCAACAACAAGAGTCGCAACATCCTCTCTGCCCCGACGTTCTCTGGTCGCTATGGTAATCCTTAAACATGCCCACAAAACAAATATAAAGTACATGAAAAATACAACTCACCATAACGCTGAATCAATGAGAGCCCTGAGCTTGTTTCTCTGCTACGAGATGGTCGCATCTCGGCGTAATGGGAGTGTGTTGCTTATGTCCGTCTAGTCCATAACTTTTATCCAGAATACCGGCAGAGTTGATGTCTCGAACATACTTTTAAGGCCGCCTCATTGGAGAGCTGGTCGCCGCATGTTATGAAGAGCGGGCTTGGTGTGTGGGAATCACCTGTTGCGATGAATCCATATTTTAAGTAGGTCTTCTGGTCAGTAAATATTTGCATCCAGACGAAAATGGAGCGCTGAGTGAAAATGTTGTAATACATATGCCACACCGATATGTAAAAACAGCCAGAGCCACCGGAAACGCAATACTACAAAGAGCGCATGCGCATAAAGTCCCTTCACAAGATAATAATGATGGCGAACACACACACAAAAGCCAACTCTTTCCTTTGGACCGACGACGAAGTGGAGTTACGTTGGATTACAAAACACGTCAGTATCAGCAGAACGGCGACTGGGAGTCAATCAATCAATCAATCAATCAATCAAATATTTATAAGGCGCTTTTCATACAAAATTGTAGCACAAAGCGCCCTACAGTGGTCAAGGATTAGAAGATTGACCTTTATTGATCTCGCACAGGAGAAGTTGTTTCTATATTTGACCCGGGGACCATCCCCATGATTATGTTTTGTTATTTATGCTTTGGTCAGGCCCTAAGCTGGAGGATTTTACCTATGGCGCATGTTTAGGTTGGTGGGGGAAACCGGAGTACCCAGAGGAAACCCACCCAGACACGGGGAGAACATGCAGTCTCCACACAGAAAGGCCCGGGCAACCCGAACGAGTCCTGCCAAAGCAGATGATTACGGCATCGAGATGTCATCACTTACCAAAAGCTGCGTAGGCTCTTCTTCTGTCTCCTCACTGGGCCTTTTCCCCTTTGCAAAGAAACTTTCCAAAGACATCTGTTTTTTACTCATTTTGCTGCTTGTGGGTTTAATATTAACGTTAATGAATCACGTGCCTAAGACGAGCCTTGGAAGCCGACGTGCTCTTTTCGGAACACGGACGGGCCACTCAAAATGAAGGGGTGGGGGAATGGATCGCCATGGCCCGATACCAAAGGGCTCACGGTTCACCGGTCCATGGCCCGGTGGTTGGGGACCACTGCTCTAGAACATTCTAGGCAGAACAACAGCCTTTCCAGGGAGACGAGCAGGTGATGAACCCTCAAGCAGGAAGAAGTTACATAGTACTCCTTTAAATGCAGAATCTTCTCAGTGATCACTTAGAGCAAATGTTTAACTTCTCTCCTCTGATCCGAGTGTTTTGTGCTTCATTGATTTGCTCTGTACTGCTTCTTATTCTGTTTCAAACATTTCTCATGTTATAAAGCACCAGGCTTGTTTTCATACAGTAAGGGACCTTGTGTTTTGCTGGTTAGTCAATAAAATGTTTGTCAGCCTCCCACTGGACCTCGGGGTGGTCATGTGTTGGTGTTTCCTTCACTTGTTGAAAAAGAAAAATAAACATGTAAAGTTTTACTGCCCCGCTGTTCTGAAGTTCTGAAGGTTTGAAGTGGAAAGCAGCAAAAACATGGTTGATTTGAGCTCTGTTGGTGCTGGGCAACACACTGAGCGGTTTAGTGAGCAGAACTTCTGCCTCACAGCAAAAAGGTCCTAGGGTTCAGTTCTTGGACTGAATGGGGCTTTTTTATGTGAATGTTGCATGTTCTTTAGAAATGTGATTGCTATTCCTACAGGATATTTCTGTATACATGAGTTATGGCAGAGAAGCCAAATAACACATAAAGTAAGACTTATTTTCGAGGAGACAGTCAGACAGTTGAATATTCACACGTGTGTTTAATAATTGCGTTGTCCTCTTCTTAGTGGTGACCAAGCTGGTGAACAGAGGCTACCAACCACATCTGGAAGACTTCCTCCTTCGAATCAACTTCAACAACTACTACAAAGACTCCTGAGATGTCGCTTAATGTTCCAAATGCTTGAGGTGGTTCACACCTTCTCAGTTTGCACACAAACGTGGATCACAGCATGAGTGAAAAACAAGTTTGATGTAGAGGTGTACAATTTGAATATTTCTGTATTTTGAAGACTGAAGCTCCTAAAGATAAATGGATACAAGTTAAATAAAGATTATAGTACAGTTGTTGTCATATTAACCTGCACATTTTCAAACTTGCTTTAAAGGGATATGCCACCCCCAGGTCAAACTTGGGCATCTCCCCACAGTCCAGAGACTAAAATAAGTGGTGGAAAGCGTTTTTCTGGTGACGCAGCCATTGTCCAGGTCTGTCAGCACTGACCGCCGTGCGCAGCTGCTGCTCCTCCGCGTTAGACTGGAGTCTAACGTCGCCAGAGAAAGATTTCGGCCAAAAGGAATTAATTTGCTCGATGCGTTTCCCAATTACTTTCTGTGTAGTGCGCATTCATATCGAGTGCAAATAAATGTGCAAATCAACACGGAGAGCTTGACTTGGTCATTTTGGGTGGGAACTATTTTACAGTGCGGAAAAACAGAGCCGAAGCACACACCACACACTGCGTAACAGGGGAATCGCTGTTACGCACCAGGAAGGGAGTTCCCCTGTTACGCAGCGTGGTGTGTGCTTCGGCTTTCTTTTTCCGCACTGAAAAATAGTTCCCACCTAGCCTGGGAATTCCCAGGCCGCTTCCGTTCGTTTCGAACTGGAAGGCGGCCTGGAAACTCGTCCAAGCGAGAGTCCCAGATTTAGGGCCCAAATCAGAGAGCGGGGGAGGTGTGGCAAGACGGTGACGCGTACTACATGACAAACGGAAGCTTGTAGTTTGAACTGACAACTGACATGATTGGCTATGGACTTACGTATACGCTCAATGATAGACATTCATAACGCCCAATAAACGGCCGTTGGCAATCGCTAACCACACCTCCGCTACGGGATTTTTCGAAGCGAGTTTCCAGACCCATATCTCACTTGTGATATGGTCAGGTGTTAACCAGACTAGTTCCCACCCAAAATGACCAAGTCAAGCTCTCCGTGTTGATTTGCACATTTATTTGCACTCGATATGAATGCGCACTACACAGAAAGTAATTGGGAAAAGCATCGAGCAAATTAATTCCTTTTGGCCGAAATCTTTCTCTGGCGCCGTTAGACTCCAGTCTAACGCGGAGTAGCTGCAGATACCGCGGCGGTCAGTGGCGACAGGCTCGGACAATGGCTGGGTCACCAGAAAAACGCTTTCCACCACTTATTTTAGTCTCTGGACTGTGGGGAGATGCCCAAGTTTGACCTGGAGGTGGCATATCCCTTTAAGGCCACATGTACAGTAAAGCAAATGTAAATAGCATTGTTTTGAAATGCTTTGTGGAGCTGGTATAAAATCTTAATAAACACATTAGTTTGGTCCCAGTGCCAAAATCAAAAACCATGCATTGTTTAATATCTCTGCGTTTCCCCAGGTATTTGAGCAAAACAGGACTTGCGGCAGTAGCTCAGTCGGTTGAGCGTTTGTCCGCTGATCCCGCTCTTGACATGCATCGTTGGTTAAAGGAGAATTTTTACAATCTGAGCCTTATTTCGGTAATAAAACAAGTTGTTTTACTCCCCCATAGCACTTTGGTGTCATATGGAGCACTTCCAGAGATGTTTTAGATTAGCGATAGCCGTAGCGCGAGTTCTCGGGGCATATATTATATGCCCCGAGCATGTAATATATGCCCCGAGCGGTCTCCAAATAACAAACTTTAGGACTTTTCAAATCATAGAAGCTCGATGTCTTAGTCTACTCTTTCGTTTGAGTCAAAAGTGGCCTGTAATACGAGAGTTATCCATAGTTTCGAGTAGATGAGGAGGCCAGTGCGCATGTGCGGAGTCGCATCTTATTTCGCTCTCAGCTCCTGGGACCCAAACATGAAACGCAAAGCTGTAAATTATGGATAAATCTCGGATTACAGGCCACTTTTGACTCAAACGAAAGAGTAGACTAAGACATCGAGCTTCTATGATTTGAAAAGTGCTAAAGTTTGTGTTATTTGGAGACCGCTCGGGGCATATATTATATGCAGAACTCGCGCTACGGCTATCGCTAATCTAAAACATCTCTGGAATGACACCAAAGTGCTATGGATGAGTAAAACAACTTGTTTTATTACCGAAATAAGGCTCAGATTGTAAAAAACGTTAACTCTCCTTTAAGCAGTCAGACCCTGACCCGCGGGTTGGCGGCAGCTCCCACAGATGAATGGTGCCATTGTGTCCTTGGGCAAGACCCACCTTGCCCCCAGTGTGCACATTGGAAGAGAGCCCCATGACAGCAGATCCTCCCATGGATCTATGGGGGCTGGTGCGTTGTGATCTGTCTGGACCAGGGGTCGGCAACCTTTACCACTCAAAGAGCCATTTGGACCCGTTTCACACAGTAAAGAAAACACTGGGAGCCGCAAAACCCTTTTGAAATTTAAAATGAAATAACACTGCATATAACGGCTTTTTTTTAACCTTTGTGACATAGAATTAGATATTGAATATGAACGAACTAAAATAAAATACTTTTTAATTAAATACAGTGGTCCCTCGCTGATTTTTTTATAGTGTATCAACGAGTATTGTGTTCTGCATCCTGATTGGATAAAGGACTGTAGACCTTTGTCTTCGTCAGTCATTCTCCTCCGTGTCTGCTGTACAGAATGTGTTCAGTTTGCCAAATTTATTTAAATGTTTGATCACGAGCAGTGTGACTCTGAAGACTGAGCGGTCTGGTATTTGAGCACATGCCAGAAGGGCCGCGGCCGTGCTCTATTATGGATTTGACCACGTGTCCGCGTGCACACTTCTCCAGGTGGTCAATGCGCATCGGAAAGTAGCGGCAATGTTTGCGCATAACGAACTGGTGGAACCTGGAGTCCAGGCGGCAGAACCAGTCCTGAGAGTGCACGGATGCGTTCTCACTACAGTTCTGTGTTTGGTGCAGAGCTGTAGAACCCCCCCCCCGTTCCACGGTCTACAGGGCCGCTTGTAGGTGTAATAAATTGCCAGGGATCCCAGTCCGTCACTGCTCTGAAGTGCTGTATGTTTGCAAGTTTTCTCCCCATCAAAACCTGCAGCGGTGCCAGGCGCCTCGGTCAGGAGAACTGTGAAATACACACATATTTATACACGCAATATAAAACTACTTCACGGATTTTGCCTATCGTGGGTTATTTCTACAACGTTACCCCCATGATAAACGAGGGACCGCTGTACTGAGCCGCATCAGAGGGATCAAAGAGCCGCAGGTTGCCGACCCCTGTCTGGACTGTTACCCCCGAAATATGGAAAAGGGGAAGAAAATGGATGAATGGATGGATGACTTGCCCCAACAGATATTGTATATGCAGCTCTTGAGGTAAAAATAAATCAGCTGTGTCTGCATCTAGTTATAAAACGTTTATTGTCTGATAATCAGGAAGTTACCGTGATGGCAAAACTCCACTCTGGTCTGTGAACTCACAGTAAATAATTAGGATGTTTAAAATAAACTCGTTCTGTTTTTTCCACATTTTCAAAATCTGACACAGCAGCTTTAAGTATCAACTGAAAAAATGACACCCAGCCCTAGGTTAGATAAGGAGTAAAAATGCTCTTTAAAACGTAATTTCTTTGGCTAAGTGATAACAACAACAGGGCACACACGAGAAAAATGAAAACAAGTTTTTTAATTAAGATTAGAAAATGACAATACATGGAGTGCAATGCATTGCTCGGTAGTGGTAGGTACTTCAGCTTGAAAAGAATGATACAACCCTTAGTTTATTACATACATATATTTTATAATACACAACCAGTATGCAAAAGTACCAAAACTAGCAATTTCAGAAAAAAAAATATGATCATGCAGTTTGAGAGAAAAAAGTTAGGGAAAAAAGTACCGAGATTCTTTGCTTTCTTGGTATATTACAAGTCTGAGTTTTAGCAGTGAAATATAGTGAACTATATAAAATGTGCACATTTTGTATAGCCATGTTGGTGTATATTATTACGAAGTACAGCATTTAAAGTACTCGATTTTTAGTGTGTAGTTTGGAGGCAACCATGCTTAGTAGATATAAACTACTCTTTCAAAGTACAAGTATTTGAAATTCAAGTAAATGCAACTCAATATTTTACACCTTTGTCAATTGGAGATAAATGTCCATTTCTAGTAGTTTTAATCCACCATACTGCATTTTGTATACAGTGAACCCTCGCTCTATCGCGGTTCACTGTTCGCGGCCTCGCTGTTTCGCAGATTTTTTTTTTTTTCAAATTTTTTTTTTTTCCCCTTTTCCTTTTTTTTTTTATAGTGTAACTTTTTTTTTTTTTTAGAGCGTAACAATGTGCTCTGCGTCCTGATTGGCTAAGAGACTAGACCAGGACTAAACGTGGACTAAACCAGATCTAGACCAGGTCTAAACTAGGTCTAAACCTGGACTGGCCCTGGACTAAGCCAGGACTGGACCAACCCCTTGGAGAAATGTGTGACACGTGCTGCTCTGTCACGGATTTGTCCACGATGAGGCAAATCCGTGACAGAGCAGCACGTGTCGCACACTTCACACTCCAAGTGCGCGACACGCGAGTTGAGTGTTTAAACTAGAGACAAATGTGAGAAAATGTTAATTCCAGTATGAGAAAAGCGTATAATGTGTGTGGTGAAGCATTTACAGCCTTAAAACATGTAGAATAATTGTAAAATAAAGTTGTCCTACATCGTGGATTTCTCTTATTTCTGGAACCTAACCCCCGCGATAAACGAGGGATTACTGTATCACTTAGAGGCAACCATATTTAGATGTACATTACATGTAAATGCAGCTCACCTGATTACTGTTGGTGTGGATATGGATTAGCGCATATTGCTAATTAGGCTAAAGCAGGACGGGATGTGCAGTAGCAGTGAGTGACAATGAGGATATCCCACTCATCTATCACTGTGCTTTTCATTTGCTTTTATGAGCACAAGATTAGTCCAAGCAATAAGTTCTTCCATAATGTCTTTAATTGTTACTGTAATTTTTCTTGTAGGGCTTAGTGCGAGTGCTCGAAAAGAGTGGAGTGGAGAGGGACTGATTAAACTTAAAACGCACGATATTTACAGAAGCTATTAAGAGCACATTTTAATTTGAACATCTGGACGTCTTAGACAGTGGCATTCAAATGTGCAGGCTTGTGTTACACAATAAGTACAAGGCAGAATTCACTCGGAGAAGGAGCATTAAAATATCAATTCATTTTTTATAATGACTAGAGTTTTATCACTCCTGGTGTTAAACTTTGCTTATCTCTATGGAGAAGATACTGTTGTTTTGGTTGGAATGTTCCACGGTATAACATTAAAGGTCCCATGGCATGAAATTTTCACTTTCTGAGGTTTTTGAACGTTAATGTGAGCTCCCCTACCCTGTTTAGCCCCCCCCCCCATGTCATGAAATGTCTAAACTGAGCATTTGTGATCCTTTTCCGCGTTACAAAAAATCGGAGCTCAAATGGGCGATTTTGAACAAGGCACCTTATTGATGTCAGATCGAAAAAAGAAATGCAAATGCAGTTCCACCCCCGTCTGTCTGTACTCAGTGTCTCTGTAAATCACGCCCAGAGAGTTGCGAATGCGCTAGGCAATGCGAAATGCGTTTTTTTATTTGCCTGGAGGCACGCCCGAGTGTTTCTAGGCTCGGAAGTCCTTTATCTGAGCCTCTGGACCTTTGAACAGCAGTGGTTTAATTTTATTTTCTGTGGAAATGTGTTTATTTTTCAATGGAACGCTTCAAATCTCTCCCCCCGTGCAAAAACACGGAAATGGATCAGCTGAGGCTCAGAGCTCAGAGCGGAGAGTTTGGCCACGTCCCCACCCTCTACTATAGGCCAGCTCTTTCTCCTCATTTGCATTCAAGCAACAACGCCCATTATGGAGTGTTCAGAGAGAGAAAAAAAATACTCTCTCATCTTATCTCTGTTTCTCATGCACTGAGTGTTGATTTTGAAGAAGGATTCATTTACAGTATTAGGGAACCATTAAGGAGCCATATAAAAGCATCAAGAAGTACCATGTCATGGGACCTTTAAGTGCATCTTATCTCCATGGAGACAAGCAGGTGACAATCAGAACAGATCTGTGGAGCGAAACCCTGCTCAGAATGAGATGTTTTTCAAGCAACTGTAAAGGAATAAATGCATGATCGAGGACTAGGAAATGGTTTACACGTCAAATGTAACCCAAATAGCAAAAACAGGTCACGGCAAGGACTTAATCAGGAAAGACAATATGAACGAGAAGTAAACCAGGTCTAAACCAGGACTAAATAGTGGTCCTTACTATTTACTTACTTACATTTTGTCCCCGGTTCATGAATTCTTCATAGCCATAAAACTTTTTAAAGAATGACCTCAAATGTCCACAGCTTTAAAAATATGAAATAATATAGTATAATAACTCAAAACAACAACACATATTTAGACTATTAACATGAATACACTGTGTCCGCTCCCTTTACAAACAAGATCACAACCAAATCCTCCAAACAGTGCTACAATATGGCCCCCAAAAGCCAATCGAATGACAGTAATTCTCAAATTTTGCTATCAAATGCAATTGTTTAATTAGCAGTTCTTAAATATACTACTTTTAAATCTAAGATCTTAGACCTGGTTTAGCTTGGGTTAAAGTGGAACTAAAGACTAAATCAATGCTACCAAACTGTACATGGTGTTTTAAAAGTATTGTCTACTGTTCCTAGACTTTTTTATTTTATTTTTTTTAAATGTCAAACGCAAACTAGGAACATTTGTAAATGTGTGTTCAAAAACAGTCTGTGTGCTGCCTCCAGTGGCCACTGCCATTTCAAGTGCTATGTGAGATCACACAGAGCTGCCTTCATTAGAGCCTGGTGTTTCTGATCATAAATACCTGGCTGCAGAGGGAGGTTTAAAGCTGCTCTATTTGCAGTGTGGTTGTGGGAGTTTAAGTGTTTCCCACTTTAAGCTGTGACTTGTTTTAGAGTGATGTTCATTTCAGGTTTAGGGCAAGGGCCAATAGCAATATGGCTGATTCACTGCTACTGAAAGAAATGACCAAACAGAAAATCCATGTTCAACTTTAGAATTTGTTATTGAGAAGTAATTCCACACTCATTTGTATTGACAGAAAAGAGGTTGATAGTTTTCGTTTCAGTCCCAGTAATTGGGAAATATAAACCACACAAGTGTAAAAATGTCTGAAACTGACAGTTTCTGAAGAAACAAATTAGTCCTCACAACTTAAATGCTTTGCAAATCGTCTTTGAATTATTCCTCTCCCTCCAGCTCAGTTTTAAACGATGTGCAATTAACAGTGTTGTGATGTCATGTCCGCCAACAACACAAACCGATTTCATACACACTAAATCAGGCCTGAATAAGAAGTTGACCAGGACTAAGCAGTGGTCTATACCAGTGTGTCCCAACCAGGGGTCTGGGGCACTGATTTCAAACGAAGGTGAAATGGAAAAGCATTTGAATATAACATGTTCTTCTTTGAAGTGCAGCGTTTTTTGTTTTTGTTTTTTTTTTTAAAATGTATATAGAATGATTTTCAGAGGTGGGTAGTACTCAAATTTGCAAAGCAAGTTTTTAAACAAATCGTAATTTTGTAACCAGGGATGAAAACTTTCCGCTTTTTGGCCGATTTCCGCTTTTCAGCTGTCTGGGTCATTTTTTTTATATCAGTGCAAATCTGCTGAGAAAAATTTTGAGTGTGTATGTATATGTGTGTGTGTGTGTATGTATATATATGTATGTATATACATATATATATATATATATATATATATATATACATATATATAGTTGTGTTTAGGGTTGCCAACCGTCCCTTGAAAAACGGAATCGTCCCGTATTCAGAAACAAAAGTATGTGTCCCGTATTGAGCTGAATAGGGACGCACTTTGTCCTGTATTACCATGTGAATCAAAAATAGTGTGTAAAACAAGGGTGCCCAATACATCGATCGCAATCTACCAGTCGATCGCCAAGGGAGTGTGGGTAGATCATAGTGTTGTTGTACTCTACACCGGCCTTGGTGTCGAGATGAGTGCGATCATATTTCATTACGGCTGCTGCCATTATCAATAAGCTACACGCGGGGTTTCCTCACTGCAGCCTGTGCGCTCGTTTGATTTACAGTTTTACTTTACTGCAAACATGTATATTTGTAAATTTTTGTGAGGAGGTCGTGCAAAGTGGGATCATCAAGAGGGAAAGGGAATTTCCCCCCCCAAAATGGGTAGTTGGCTGGAATGTTGTCCTTCCTCTTCCCACTGCAAGTTTACAAGGGTCAAAAGGGTCATATGACAATATGAAATGATATGAACATTTGGGTTTCTTAGAGCTCCTTCAGATCTGGTTTAGTTTCTCATTTTTGTGTCTGTCCTTTGAAAATACCAGATTTTGTGCATTTATGTACACCAACTTCAAATTATAAATCAGATGTTACGTCTTTACAGTTACTCTTTAAGTTTATCTTACTTGAGTAATACCACCGTTTCCTACTTATACTTGAGTAATATTTTGTTGTAAAGTTATTTGATCACAATTTTTGGCTACCCACCTCTGATTTTGGACATAATTAAAATAAGAAAATGTATTCGTTGACAGACTAGTATTCCCAATAAACAGTCAATATTGCACAAACTAAGGGCTAATTCGAGTGGGAGTTTAGGGATAACTTGAACTTCTGGTCTACATTTTGAAAATTACAGCCATAAAATAAGCTTTTGTTTGGACATCATTTTAAGAAGTCTTACATTTCATTGCACAGAATTGAACCACAGTCTTTAAAGCAGATGTTTGAGTACGACAATGAGGGCTACAGGTTACCGCAGGGAAAGCCTTCTCTCCTGGGTGAGGATGAGTAGAGGAGCCTTGGACTGGTTTGGATCCTGGGTCTTGGGAGCACTAGGCCTCAGATTCCAGGTCTTCTTGAACGGCTCTCTCCGGTTCGTTTCCGGTCTCTGATTCCAGTAAGAGGAATTTCCCGTCATTTGTTAAAGGCATGTTCTTCATCAGCTGGGCCAGCGCCTCCGGGTCCTGAAAGGTAACAACAAAAATAATACAATACGACAACAAAAAATACACCAAGATTTAGCTTAAGAAGCAACTGGGGTTCTTAAGTTTACTCAGGAAGGTTTAATATATGGTACATACCTATTATTATTTAAGTAAAAATCTAATTAAAGGTGCACTTGGGCCTATATCAACTTAAATTCTGTAAATTATTGATGGAACAATATTTTTGGGGGGGTCAATGTACCAATATGATTTGAGCAGTAGAGGGAAAAGAAAGATTCTAACTACTAAAGTGTTTGCCCATTTATTTTTTGCAGATCCACTTTTTGACAACTGTATACATTAAGACTCATTTTGGGGATAATTATGGTTTAATGTTATTGTGTTATCAAGTAGTTGTAATATTGTCATATATTGTGCAATATATTGCTGAAGAAAACAAATGTATTACTGTGCCATGCCAAGATGCACTATGGGACATGTCTGGTACAGGGTATGGTGCATGTTGTCCCCATAAAGATGTTACTGGAAAGCTCCACAATGACATTAAATGTATCTCTCTGGAGGCAAATGCTTTTCTAAATGAGTGTGCCGTTCCACCTGTTACCTGCTCTTGAACTTATCTTATTATTAATGATAATCAAATGCCCCCTGGTGGTTGTTCTTATATTAACCGCTCATGTGGCTCATTTTTTCACCGTTTATATTGCTCAAGCAGTAGCGGTTCTTGGGGGGGCGAGTGGGGCAATTGCCCAGGGCGCAACTTCGTGAGGGGCGCCGTGCCGAGCGCTTGAAAAAAAACCTCTCCCTCTCGCGCAGCGCGCGCGGAACGCTCCCCCTGGTTTGCCTCAAACCTTTCTCTGCTCCTGCAGGAGTGCTTACAAACTGTCTCCTGCTATCTGGACTCTGTCCCCCTCATGCTCTCCCGACCTTCTCCTCCTCCTGCTCTCTGTTTCAAGGGCCAAACGGCCCTTCCTGCGGCACTTCCTGGTCTTGCGAGAAACAGTGCAGAGTGGTGCGCTAAAGGGGGCCACATTAAAGGGGGAATCACTAATGTTAATTTGTGGGTTTATTTTGTTTTCTTAAGTCTCTTAGTTAATTAAGTCATACCATATGGGGGTTATTTAAGTATTTTCTTTATTATGTTGAATTGCAGGTGTTTTATCATTATGGGGACCGTTATAGTTGGATAAGGATGTGAAATTGGATATGAAGATGGACATAACACATGATTTGATTGTTAAAAAAAAAAAAACCTTCCTGATTAAAACTGATAATAATTGCTGTCTATGGTTCTATCTGGGCTTTGGCAATGATATTGAAAAATAATAGCTCGCAGCAATGTATTGGGAAAAAAAAAGAACTATGAACTAGTTCATTTTTTGGAACTATGAACGAACTACTAACTATAAACAATTATGAACTATGAACGAACTAGTTCATTTTGAAATGTGTGAACTGAACTTTGAACTAGTTCATGTAGAAAATGAACTTTCCCAACACGGCATACTTGTTCTATTTATACATCTGATTGTATATATTTTTGCCACTTTTATGTGTAGAGTTTATTGTATTTTTTGTATTAATTGTGTTTTTTAATATTATTTTTTATTTATTATTTAGTTATTTAAGTTATGATAACTTAGATTTTTTTGAAAGTTGTGATAATGAGAACCACTCTATAGTAATAATTAAACATGGCTGCTTGTGGTAAATGTGTTTTTTTTGTCATTCCTGGGGAGATGGGGGGAGGGGCGTTCGGAGGGGGTCTCGCCCAGGGAGTAATTCAATGTAGAACCGCCACTGTGCTCAAGACAAGTAAAAGAAGCTGAAATTGGTCAAAAACAAGACATTTCTACTGAACTATTTCCCCAAATTGCAATAGACTTGGGAGTTATTAAAAAAAAAAAAACATACCTTCTTTGCTTCTGTTATATCCTTTGCCAAATTAATGGTATAGCACACCTGCCAATCAAAACAGAATATTGCAATTACAAATCATCCGATAAACAATTTCATAAATGAAAATGCTGTGCATGAACGACCCTCCTTGAGCCGCCACCTTAATGTGGTGGAGGGGTTTGAGTGCCCGAATGATCCCGGGAGAATTCGACCGATAGTCGAAACTCTGATCCAGGAGGAGCCATGTGGCTTTCGTCCCGGCTGAGGAACACTGGACCAGCTCTATACTCTCCATCAGGTGCTCGAGGGTGAATGGGAGTTTGCCCAACCAGTCCACATGTGCTTTGTGGATCTGGAGAAGGCATTCGACTGTGTCCCTCGTGGGGTCCTGTGGAGAGTGCTCTGGGACTACGGGGTTCGGGGCCCTTTCCCAAGTGCTGTTCGGTCCCTGTATGACCAGAACAGGAGCTGTGTTCACATTGCCGGTAGTAAGTCCGCCCTGTTTCTGGTGCATGTTGGACTCCGCCAGGGCTGCCCTTTGTCACCGGTTCTGTTCATTATATTTATGGACAGAATTTCTAGGCGCAGTCAGGGGCCGGAGGGGATCCGGTTTGGGAACCACAGAATCTCATCTCTGCTGTTTGCAGATGATGTCCTGATAGCTTCATCGATCTGGGACCTCCAGCGTGTACTGGGGCGGTTTGCAGCCGAGTGTGAAGCGGCTGGGATGAGGATCAGCTCTTCCAAATGCGAGGCCATGGTTCTCGAGCGGAAAAAGGTGGCTTGCCCTCTCCAGGTGGGTGGGGAGTCCTTGCCTCAAGTGGAGGAGTTCGAGTATCTTAGGGTCTTGTTCACAAGTGAGGGGAGGATGGAGCGTGAGATTGACAGGCGGATTGGTGCAGCGTCAGCAGTGATGCGGTCGCTGTACCGGACCGTTGTGGTGAGGAGGGAGCTGAGCCAAAAGGCAAAGCTCTCAATTTACCGGTCAGTCTACGTTCCTACCCTCACCTATGGTCATGAGCTCTGGGTAATGACCGAAAGGACAAGATCGCGGATACAAGCGGCCGAAATGAGTTTCTTCCGCAGAGTTGCTGGGCGCTCCCTTAGAGATAGGGTGAGGAGCTCAGTCACACAGGAGGAGCTCGGAGTAGAGCCGCTGCTTCTCCACGTCGAGAGAAGCCAGCTCAGGTAGCTCGGACATCTGTTCCGGATGCCTCCTGGACGCCTCCCTCGGGAGGTGTTCCGGGCATGTCCCACTGGGAGGAGGCCCCAGGGAAGACCCAGGACACACTGGAGGGACTATGTCTCTCGGCTGGCCTGGGAACGCCTTGGGGTCCCCCCGGAGGAGCTGGAGGAAGTGTCCGGGGTGAAGGAAGTCTGGGAGTCCCTGCTTAGACCGTTGCCCCTGCGACCTGACCCCGGTTAAGCGGAAGAAAATGAATGGATGGAAAATGCTGTGCATGAACGAGCATTTGCCATGAAAATAATATAATCTGAAATGTGTTATTATGCATCTATGTTATGGAACACAGAAGATTATTGTAACATGCTACAAACACACTTGTATTATTATTATTTAAATATAAATGACATGTTTAGACAGTTTGTTAATATTTGTTTGTTAATAATACTGTCAGAATTTTAAAGATTTCTCATCAAAAGCACATTGTGTACCTTCTCCCCTTCTGTGTTGCTCTCAAAGATATAAGCACTAAAGGCAGGCTGGCCCTCCTCCTCCCCCTCGCTCCAGTCTCTGCCCTCCACCACAAAGCCCATCAGACGCCCATTCTCCTGGTGTGCCGCAAACTGGGTCACATCACCTAGCTGGAACTGTAGAAGAGGAGACATGAGGAAAAGGTTCTAAAATGATGCTTCTACAGGTTGAATAATGACAGAGAGATACTTGCAGTTATTTTATCCACTTGTGTCTGAGGGTCGATTAACCTGTGAACACAAAATGAATATGAAAACTCAAGTGTGACAAACTAAGGACACACAGATAAAACTGATTAGTTTAGAGGCAATTTGAGCTCTGAAATTAGTCCCTCAAATACAGCCCTTGGGCTTCCAGGTGAAGCACTTCAGTGACATTTCACTAGAGCCAATACTGGATTTTAATTAATGGTGGGTTTATTTCCAAAGTGGCTTTCTTGTGTGTATGACCCAATGACTCGGGCTTAGTAACTTAAACACCAACTTTAACTCCTAAACCTTTATTAGTCTAAGACTTTTGTTCATCAAGTCTTTGCTCATGTTTTATTAAGGAGTAGTTATTAAAGTGTTACCAATTACTTTTGATTATGGGGGTAAAATGAGAGCCACTATAGCCTCCTGGTAAAGTGCCTTGTATCTGTGTGTATTTCTTACCTGATGTCATTGCTGGTGACCATGAGGTGCGACTCTGTGGTCCTGAAGATATTGTGGATGGCGCGGGCGGCGAGTACCTGCCTCATGGCCTCATAGATCACTTCCTGGTTGTTCCCACAGCGTACCGCCATTGAGCCCAAGAAACGCACCTCGAAAACCTGCTGCAGCAACGAGTCTGGGGACACATGCAAAAGAATTCCACCTTTCTTAGGATCACTGAAGCCCCACGAGGTGAGATCTTGCATGGAGCCCCAGTCCGAGGGAGACCGAGAGTCATGTTTAGCTTCTTCCATTTTCTAATGATTGCTCCAACAGTGGATCTTTTTTCCTTTCCAGCCCTGTGGAGGTCTACGGTTTTGTCTCTGGTGTCTTTGGACAGCTCTTTGGTCTTGGCCATGTTAGTAGCTGGAGTCTTACTGATTGACCCTATTCTTTTTACCCTCTACCTTCTCCCACTCGGTGCAATTTTTAAAAAGCATGGCATTTTATATCATTTTTACGCTGATGACTGCCAGATTTATCTGCCTATTTCTAAGCACGCGAAAGGCCCCCTGACACGCTTGTTGAACTGCCTTGGTGATGTCAAGGCTTGGTTGGCCCAAAATTTTCTCTGCTTGAACGAAGGGAAAACTGAAATTGTGCTCTTTGGGCCCACTGATCCCTCATTGGACTTGGGCCCCTTTAAAGATAATGTTCATCCCTTCGCCACCAACCTTGGCGTCACCATGGACAGTGATTTTAAACTCAGCAAGCAGATCAACACAGTCGTTAAATCAGGCTTTTATCATCTTCGTCTTTTATCCAAAGTTAAACCGTTTTTAAGTTTTAAGCATTTTGAACAAGTCGTTCACGCTTTTATTTCTTCGCGTCTGGACTACTGTAATGCTCTTTATACTGGCATATCACAAAATGCTCTTTCACGCCTACAGTTAGTCCAGAACTCCGCGGCACGACTTTTAACAGGAACCAAAAAACGTGAGCACATCACCCCAATTCTTGCGTCTTTGCACTGGCTTCCTGTTCATTTTAGAATTGATTTTAAAATTTTATTGTTTGTTTTTAAAGCTTTGAATGGACTGGCCCTGGATTACATCTCGGACCTCATCCAAATGTACACTCCGGCGCGTGCTCTGAGGTCTGAGGGCCAGCTCCAGCTGGTGGTGCCTAAGACCAGACTTAAATCCAGAGGGGACAGAGCTTTTTCTGTGGTTGGTCCTAAGCTATGGAACGCCCTGCCCCCCCACGTCCGAGCAGCTGTTTTAAGTCTGCAGCCGAGCAGAGTTTTAAGTCTCATCTTAAGACCCACTTTTATTCTCTGGCTTTTAACACCGCGTGAGTTGTGTGGTCCTCTGTTGTCTTTTATTGTATTTTAGGGTTTTTTATTATTTTATTGTTCTTAGAGTATTCATTTATTTATTTTTTAGGGTTTGTATTTTTATTTATTTATTTATTTATTTATTTTTTATTCTATATTGTTTTTATTATTTTATGGTATATTTATTTGTATGCACACTTGTTTCTGTGATTATTTGTTTATTTTAAATGATGTTTCTGTGCAGCACTTTGGAAACGCTTTTAGTTTATGAAATGTGCTATATAAATAAAGTGGATTGGATTGGATTGTATGGGGTGGACAGGTGTTTTTATGCAGCCAACGACCTCAAACTGGTGCTTCTAATTTAGGAGAATAAGTGGAGGTGGACTTTTAAAGGCGACTAACAGGTCTTTGAGGGTCACAATTCTAGCTGATAGACAGGTGTTCAAATACTTATTTGTGGCAGTATCATACAAATAAATTGTTAAAAAATCATACACTGTGATGTCTGGATTTTTTTTTAGATTATGTCTCTTACAGTGGACATGCACCTACGATAAAAATTTCAGACCCCTCGATGATTTCTAAGTGGGAGAACTTGCAAAATCGCAGGGTTCAAATACTTATTTTCCTCACTGTAATACGCACATCATCAACAGGTTCACAGGAGAGGAGAGAGGTCAAGGGGCAAATGGTGGTTTTCAAATTATGACTTCATGCTGCCAGATTGTTTTTTTCTGACTGATTACACTGTACTTTGCCATGAAATATCCAAAAGGTCAATTCACAAATGTTGGACCTGATCTTTTCTATTAGTGACTAGAACCATGAACGTTCTATAATAAAACAATGAACTGCATTTTAACAATTTAACAATTTTACCGCTATTTTAGCTGCCCCTTATCTGTATTAAATATTATTGACCTACAGAATATTGTGATGTCATCTGAAACCAAGCAATAATGTTGAAATGCTTTATTTAAGCAACATTGTGGTGTGACAACACTCAATTTCTAAATACATAACAGAAAGGTTACTTAAGTAATTGGTAGTAAATGAGCGTCACCCTGTACAGTATATTTGGTCACTTAGAGCAATTAAAATGTAACAGAAATAGGAGTAGTAATATTAGAAGTTGAACTAGTAATAGTAGTTTACATAATATAATACATTATAGGAATCTTGTTCTTAATTTAGTACAATGTGAAAGACTATCACAATACTCCTAAATAATTGCTCCTCAGGCAAAAGGAGAAATTAAATTTGTCAACTGGACAAAAGTTTATTTGGTCGAATACTTTTCACAGCTCATCCAAGCTGCTTCTTCAGTTCTGGTCAGACGCTGGTGGACACTGCCTATATCTGCCTGAAGAGAGGAGCTAACTACAGTGAGACTACACCACCTATTTGTTTACAGTTTCTCTTAGTTAGGCAGGCCTATTAAATATGCAGTGGGAGTGGAGTGTGGGGTCTTGTTAGCAGAACCATTCAGTACCATAATGGGTGTTTTCACACCTCTGGACCTGACCTGGCTAGTCCTATTGTTTTCTTTGTTTGTTTTGATTTAGGTTGGAGGATAGAGTTACAAATGGGAGACAAATGATGTCTGAGACCTCCATTTGTTTTCAAAGAAGGATTCTCTTTCTTGACAAAAATAGCTTCTTTAACTCCCCTCTCAAACCAGTTCTTTTCTCTGGCTAAGATCTGAACCTCACTGTTCTCAAAGGAGTGGCCCGTGGCTTTTAGGTGGAGATGTACGGCAGATGAAGGTCCACTCTGGCACGCCCGCCTGTGCTGGTACATCCTCTTGTGAAGTGGCTGTTTAGTTTCTCCAATGTAGTGCTCACTGCAATCTAAACTACACTGAATGGAGTCGTACAGTATTAGGGAACCATTAAGGCGCCATATAAAAGCATCAAGAAGTACCATGTCATGGGATCTTTAATGGGCCCCAAGCCACTCTGCACCAGTGTTCCCTCTAAGCTGCGCGCCTGCGCAATTGCGCACTGCTCGCACATTCTCAGCGCACAAGAAAACCTTATGCAGCGCACTGTAAATGAATTAGATCTATATTTTTTTCTGTATCATTTTGCTGTAACTCAGTGAGTGACAGGTGTCCAGCCAATCATACGATACGATTCACTTACGCTACGCAGCCAATCATGGCATTGACAGTACTTGTGTATGTGCCCTGCCCATACACGCTATATAACAGTAATAACAGTGCAGCGGAGTTCAGATACGCTAATGCTAACCAGAGCTCCCTCTAGGTGCGTGCGTGCAGCGCATAAAATCTAACCTCAACTGACAAACAAAGCGCTGGTTAGACGCACGGAACGACCAGTGTGATAGATGCACATGTGAATGTGACACGCGTCAGGGAGAAGCCAACTACAGACACATTTCGACCGCGTTTCTCTAGCTTCCTTCAGTAGTTGTAGTTGCACATCTCCGCTGTCAGAGCGGCAGATCATGGAGGGAAGAACACAGGAAGAGGAGACAGGTAGAGCCATAATGTAATCTTCCCCTGTTTACTTTGTTTTCATAGTTTTTTTGTGAGCCAAAAAGACGGGACTTTCTCAAAGTGTGAATCCTCTCCCCAGAGCATTATACCACAGAGCGCTGTCACTCATGCAAAATTACCGAAATAGGCTAATAATTAAAAAACAAGATATAAAGTGATAATAATTTATACTTATTTTGGTGATCATTATTTTGAGAAAGATTACCCATCTTATGGCCTATAGGTCCTACAATCCATAAAACAAATCAGCTATATGCAGGCTATATTTATCAAGCTAAAAAAATCTCTTAATGTAATTTTACGGATTTATACACTGCTCATTTATGGGCTGTAGCCCACAGTTTTTTTTATTTGAAGTTATTTTAATTATTTGAGGTTATTTTTCAAAATATTGTACAGTTTAATGTTTCACTGACATGCAACATATACAAAGCTCATGAACAGATTTTTCTCTTTGTCATTCTAAGTGGACCAAAAAATCACTTAAATTAAAAGTAATCTAACGCAAATAACTGCAGTAATTTGATGAATAAGCTGTAACTTGTGATGATCTCAGGTGTGATACTGGTGTGGCCACAGTGTGCATGTCGGATGTCGCTCACAGGGGTCCAAGGAACGCTCAGGGAGTTAGTGTGTTTGCTCAGACACATTAAAAATTAGGGGGAACATTGCTCTGCACTGGAAAAACTGGGCCTCAAAAACTGGGCCTCAAAAACGTCAAAAACGTTAAGAACCCCTGCATTAGAAGAAAAATGTTCCACATGAAACTCCACACTATGCCCCACCAAAATTTTGAAATGCCCCCCCAATCTGTGCAGTCTAGATCCGGGCCTGCGTAGAGTTAGCCTGACATTAACCCGACGGTGTTGTTAACCACTCGTCAAGGTTACGACGAGTGTGTTGCAATGGTCACCGCCACGTTTCCCCGTATTCACTGCAGACAAAACAGTTTTGGTTTTAAACTGCAAGGCTTGCGTGACATGGCTGAACCGCCAAAAGAAGACTAGGAAACAACAAATATTTGTGGACAGCTATCAGGAGAGATGGCCTTGCCATAGCATGTCCAGGCTGCACGCGTTTAGAGCACTGTGAGCAAAACTGACGTGGACATCAATGACCAAGGTACGAACACACACACATCCCCCTTCCACAATGTCCATATCACACCCGTCATGTAGAGGATGGGCTGTTTGGTGAAATGGGTATAAAGTTTTAGACAGGCTCTGTTGTCTGATTGTAAAAATCAGTATGAGCCTATAGCATAGCTCTATTGCTTGAACATTAAGATTAGCCTGTATATACACACACCATAATTCCCGGACTATAATCCGCTACTTTTTTCTCACACTTTGAACCCTGTGTCTTATGTATTATGCGTGTATGCATGTATTATGGACGGATTATTAGTTTATGAACACAGCGGATGTGTGTGCGCAGCCTGAGGAGGAAGCATCTGTGCGGTTAACATGAAGTTGCAGTGTTAGCGAGCGCTGCTGTCTGCACTAAAACAGTTTATCACCATGTGATAAAATAAGTTCTGACTAAATGGGGGGGATATCGTCATAATATCGTTATCGTTAAAATCCTACAAACATCGCAATATTTTTTTTGCCCATATCGCCCACCCCTAGCTTCCTGAAGACTTCTACTTGGAGTCGCCGGTCTTCTCCTATCATTACTACACAATCTAAGAACGCCAATGTGTTGCACATGGCATCTTAACAAGCAAATTTTATGTTCGGATCTACAGAATTGATATGTGCAGTAAAATGTTCCAAATCTTGAATTTAGATTAGAAAAATCATCAACATAACAATACCAATGTGGGTGGAGTGCCTGGATATGAGGCCAAAGCGCTCTGTTCAAATTGTTCCATGTACAAGTTAGCCATGATAGGGGAGACCGGTGAGCCCATTGCACAGCTGTGGATTTGCCTGTAGAAGTTTCCTCTGAACTGAAAATAGGTGATATTTAAACAAATTTCCAGCAGTGCCACTGGAACAATAAATGAGACAATCCTGTATAATAATGTTGGATGACAGACGTCAAGGTAAGCTATTAAGTAAATCACAAATACAAATAAACAGTAACTTTGAGCAGCTGAATAATTACCATCACTTTCTGCCAGACACTCTTCACCGGTTTCTCCAAAAGGATTTGTGCGTCTGTCACAAAGAAACGGAGACAAGACAAAACAATTAACCTCCTGCTATGAAGTGTTAGCAAACATCCTGCTCCCAGAAATGAGTCTCATCTGAGCCCATCACAATCACACGCCCTGTCAGCAGTCTCACAAAAAACCCCATCTGATTATGTCACAAACACACAAGAACCAGGCCAAGCACACACTCCAGCCAGGTGCACTGTGGAACTCTTCTGGTGGAGGGTCATCCGCTGGTCTCATAGCAGCATATCTCCATGGAATATGATGTTTTTTACACTAGTAATTAAATTAATGCAATATAAGTGTTTAGTGTTACTGTGAAACATCCCAGACACAGTAAAAACAGCTCTATGAGAAAATGTGATTGCATGAGTCGTTCCACAGTGTGATATACTCTTCCATTACAAAAAAAAAAAAGGTTTGGTAAAGTCGCCTGCTTGCCAAGTTTTATGCCATTTTGGGAAACATGCCAGGCAAAACAATAACGTCTCAGCAAATTTAATATAGCTTTGTTTGGCCTTGTTTTATGTTTTAAAAGAATGGAAATTCACCCTGGAACACCTCCCGTCTACCTCAGCACTTCTCCAGAGTTTACCTTACTCCCATTGCTCCTCCACACTCCTCCTCTTCCGCCAAAGAGACTCATTCAACAAAGCTTAAAGGAAAAGTAACTTTTTTTTTTTACAATCTGAGCCTTCTTTCGGCAATAAAACAAGTAGTTTTACTCACCCATAGCAGTTTGGTGTCAATTGGAGTGGTATCGCAGAAGTTATGTTGAAGCCGTTCTGTTCTAATGATCCCGTATCCGTTAACATGGTGCTCGTATCATATGCTCGGGGCATTACTTTGCTCTCTCCAAATAACACAAACTTTAGCACTTTTCAAATCACAGAAGATCGCTGTGTCAGGGTAGACTTTTAGTGGATTCCAAAACGGCCTGAACCCCGATATCCAGCTATAGTTTCATTTGATGACGTCATCAGAGAGGACAGTGCGCATGCGTGAACTCAGCTGTTTTGTAAACACCGCTAGTCCGAAAGAAGCTAACACCGCTCTGAACTTTACTTTTCTGTTGCGATATCGGGTTTCAGGCCGTTTTGGAATCTACTAAAAGTCTACCCTGACACAGCGATCTTCTGTGATTTGAAAAGTGCTAAAGTTTGTGTTATTTGGAGAGCGCAAAGCAGTGCCCCGAGCACTCATGCTAACGGATACGGGATCATTAGTAGAACAGAACTGCTCCAACATAACTTCTGCGATACCACTCCAAAAACCACTCCAAAAACTGCTATGGGTGAGTAAAACTACTTGTTTTATTGCCGAAAGAAGGCTCAGATTGTAAAAAAAAACATTACTTTTCCTTTAACAATACAATTCAAACAATATTTTTGTGCCTGTCTGAGTCTTTTCTGGTGTGTCCCCTGGTGTCCCATATTATGACGTTGAACTTTTCATAAAAAAAAGTAAACTAGTAAACTGAACTAATGACAAATACCAGACACCATTATGTGAAAAAATATATTGGACCATCTCTATGTAATATTGTAGTTTTGCCCCACCTTCCTCCTCTGTTCTGATCCATGAACTCTGAGGCGGGGAGGGTGATGTCAAACTGGATGGGCGTCCCTGGAGCGATGAGGTCCTCAGGCTCTGGAGCAGACTTCTGAGAGCCACCAGTTACATGGACTCCTCCTGGTTTAGCTCTGAACACACACACACACACACACACACACACACACACACACACACACACACACACACACACCATGGGATAATCATGAAACAGTGCAAACACGTCTAAACTGTTTTACTGTGAAAGGAACTGTGATTTTGTAAAATACCAAGAAGGAAGAAATGAAATGACGTACAAGAGTCAGTTCTCAAATGCATACTGTGCAAATATCTTTTACACATACACTGAAGCGGTGTATGTTTCCATCCATCCATCTTCTTCCACTTTTCCATTTCTGGGTCTAACGCATTTGCAGAAAACTTGCTAACTAGCGCAGAATCAGCTAAAATAAGTAAAATAATCACTTCCGCCTGTCTCTTTTACTGACGCTAATGGTACAAACTCATTGAAAACTCATTCACTACATGTCTGGTAGTATAATTGTTTATAGAGATTATAAATATGTATTGTTGCGCAACTGAACTGATCTTTTGTTTGAATTGCTGTTAATTAATTCATTCAAAATATGACAAATATGAATTATGTGAAAAGATTATTGCTAATTTGAAACGATGACTAATTACTTTATTGAGAAAATTATAAATGTTACTACAGGGATGAAAGTGGTCAATCATGAAAAAATTGGCCACTTTTCCCCCCCGCTGGAAAAGTTTTAATTTCTGAAATTTGGATTTCTAGATGCTATATGTTAGCAATAAAGTAAAACTGTACATAAAAGTACAAAAAAAACCACATTTTATTAACAGGTAGGCCTACTAGTAGTATATATTGGATTAGTTTTTGCTTTGCACTTCGTCTAATCAGACCGCATTGAGGAGGAGCTTATGCGCGCTAAAAGGCGCAAGTGAAAAAGCGAGGAGCGATGCGTTAAGTGAGGCACGGGCAGGTAGAATGAGGTATAGGATGTTTTATAAAGTTTAACCGGTGTACATGCAATGGTACAGGCTGTTGCGAAAGAGCTGCGCTCACTCGCTCGGTCCGCGGCTCCAGACACGGGCTCTCGCGACCCGCAGTTTAATACGAAGTTTAAAGGGATATGCCACCCCCAGGTCAAACTTGGGCATCTCCCCACAGTCCAGAGACTAAAATAAGTGATGGAAAGCGTTTTTCTGGTGACCCAGCCATTGTCCAGGTCTGTCAGCACTGACCGCCGCGGTATCTGCAGCTACTCCGAGTTAGACTGGAGTCTAACGTCGCCAGAGAAAGATTTCGGCCAAAAGGAATTAATTTGCTCGATGCGTTTCCCAATTACTTTCTGTGTAGTGCGCATTCATATCGAGTGCAAATAAATGTGCAAATCAACACGGAGAGCTTGACTTGGTCATTTTGGGTGGGAACTATTTTACAGTGCGGAAAAACACAGCCGAAGCACAGACCACGCTAACAGGGGAACTGCCTTCCTGGTGCGTAACAGGGATTCCCCTGTCAGCGTCGTGTGTGCTTCGGCTTTCTTTTTCCGCACTGAAAAATAGTTCCCACCCAAAATGACCAAGTCAAGCTCTCCGTGTTGATTTGCACATTTATTTGCACTCGATATGAATGCGCACTACACAGAAAGTAATTGGGAAAAGCATCGAGCAAATTAATTCCTTTTGGCCGAAATCTTTCTCTGGCGACGTTAGATTCCAGTCTAACGCGGAGTAGCTGCAGATACCGCGGTGGTCAGTGCTGACAGACCTGGACAATGGCTGGGTCACCAGAAAAACGCTTTCCATCACTTATTTTAGTCTCTGGACTGTGGGGAGATGCCCAAGTTTGACCTGGGGGTGGCATATCCCTTTAACACGAGATACACGTACTTTTGTTCTGAATACGGGACGATTCTGTTTTTCAAGGGACGGTTGGCGAACCTAAACACAACTATACATATATATATACATCCAAAATCTTTTATCAACAAATTTGCACAGATATAAAAAATAAATAAATAAATTACCCCGCAGCTGAAAAAAAAGCGGAGATCTGCCAAAAGACGGAACTCTTTCATCCCTGTTACTAGTAACTAAATGATGATATTTATTGTTTTTTTTGGACCTTTGTCACAGGTCAGGTTTTTTCATCCCATGAACTCTGATTCCTCATTCTGAGGTGGCGAGCTAGAATCTACAAACTGGTAGGATCTCTTTTTGTTTTTCTTGTTTTTCTCTTACGTTACGGACATGGATTTCTTTTTTTTTTTATTAATTTACCTTGAACTAAAGTGGATTATTTGCGTTGAACTTTTGCGTTTTTTGCGTTGGAATTTAATCGAGGATTTCAAAAAAACTTCTCAAAGGAACTTGACTAATCAAAGGAAAAAAACTTAAAGGAACTTGAATTAACTGTATGGTGTACTTTTTTTGTGTGGTCTTTTGCCACACTGGTGTTTATTTCAATTATTTATTTTGTTTATGTATATATTTTTCTGTACATTCTCAATTCATTTAATATATTCATTTAAACTTATTTTTGTCTACTGTGTTTTATTCTCCCCAAGCTCCCATAACGAATCCGGTTCTTCTGTCAGTCATATGCATCCCATTGCAATAACTCAGTCTTAACATGTTAGTGTCTCAACTTTAAGTTAGCATTACATCGTTACACGGGGGCTTATAATTGTTGGGGATTGATGGGAATAATTCATTTTAAAAAATAGCTGAATTATGATTCAAGCATGTATACTCAAATTGTATTAATTTTCAGTCTACTTTGTGGAAAATCAAGACTACATTTAGGTGCATTCATACCACTAATATGTGTGTCTTGCCCAAGGACACAATTTTAGTATGTGATGCTGGTAGAAGGAATTGGACTGACTACCCTCTGGTTAGGGACTGTACTGCTCAACCTACTGCAACTGCTACTGCTACGTCAAACTTTGCACCAATTTAAGAGCAGGCATGCATTGTAGGAAAGAGTTCCAATGCAGCTAGAAGGTAAAATGTCACAAACTATGAGACAGAATGACTTTAGAAATGATTTTGACAGATGTGGTGAGACTGGGACTTGTCGGTTGTGTCCATATCAGTGACATGGTCTCACCTGTCAGGGTTGGGGGCACCCTCCTGCCTCTTCTCGAAGCTGGTGATCGGGGTGACAGCCTGGATGGCAGTTTGGTTCAGCCTGATGGCCACAGCCTGACAGGCAAAAATGTGGGGAAAATAAACAACATAATTTAGAAATAAACAAACATAAAAAAATTTGCAAAAAATACTGCACTGGTCATTAGTACATCACCTGCTTATCACCATGGATATGTTATTGCTTTGCTTTGCTTAGCATGTTCCACAATATGGTATTAAAGGAAAAGTAATGTTTTTTACAATTTGAGCCTTATTTCGGTAATAAAACAAGTTGTTTTACTCACACATATCACTTTTGTGTCATATGGAGCATTTCCGGAGATGTTTTAGATTAGCGTTAGGCTAACGCCGTTAGCCTAGTGCGACTTATAGCCATAGCTCGGGGCATTCCCCGAGCATGTAATATGCCCCGTGCGGGCTCCAAATAACACAAACTTTAGCACTTTTCAAATCATAGAAGCTCGATGTCTTTAGTCTACGATTTCGTTTGAATCAAAAGTGGCCTGTAATCCGAGATTTATCCATAGTTTACAGCTATGCGTTCCATGTTTGGGTCCCAGGAGCTGAGAGCACACTCCGCGCATGCGCACTGGCGTCCTCATCTACTCGAAACTATGGATAAATCTCGGATTACAGGCCACTTTTGACCAAACGAAATCGTAGACTAAAGACATCGAGCTTCTATGATTTGAAAAGTGCTAAAGTTTGTGTTATTTGGAGCCCGCACGGGGCATATTACATGCTCGGGGAATGCCCCAAGCTATGGCTATAAGTCGCGCTAGGCTAACGGCGTTAGCCTAACGCTAATCTAAAACATCTCCATAAATGCTCCATATGACACAAAAGTGATATGGGTGAGTAAAACAACTTGTTTTATTACCGAAATAAGGCTCAAATTGTAAAAAACGTTACTTTTCCTTTAAATGTTTCTATCTCCATGGAGACGAGCAGAGGATACCACCAGGCCAAGTTGCAGGTCAGATGTGTGGAGATGCGAGCCCACACAGTAAATAAATGCATGATTTTCATTGTGTTTTTGAGCAATAAAACTCCTGTAACTGAATTAGGGTGACCACCGGCAGGACTCTGAAAATTAGGACACTTGGGGCCATAAGTGAGGACACTGTAACCAGAGTACAACAAAATGGCTAAAAACAGCCCTATTATTATCATTATTATTATTTTTTTTTTTCACACTTATCAACGCACCTACTCACATCAATGTCAACACGGCAGAGCTTACAGAAGGCATAATATTCTCCTTTGGTGCCCTTGCTGTCAAAACGATGCTATGAGCACCAAGCATGTTTGAAGAATATCTTCCTTTTTGGCTTTTGCTTTTGCTCAACAGCAGACATTTTCAAACATTGCTATTGCAGCATCACAGGTGCAATATGGGTGGGGATTTGAGTGATGCAGCGTGCAACGGTGGCGGCCAAGGGTCCAAAATCAGGACAGAATGTCAAAAATGAGGACACATAACAGGTCCAGTCAGAAGGCTCTAAAACCGGACTGTCCGGTCAAAATCCGGACGAATGGTCACCCTAAACTAAACAGAGGCAAAATCCATAAATCGAATGTATAGACGTTCCTTACTTCGGGGTTGTCTGTCAGGTAAATCTGTCGTGAGATGTTGTTCACAGTACAGATCCACTGGAAACAGAATGAGTATAAATGAGTTTAAAAACACAGAGGAGCACATCCTTTATTACCACATGAAAGGTGAAACAGAGCGTTTTCTGAGAGAAGAACTCTAAACCCTAAAAATACAGGGTTGTGTGTTAAACAAAACAATATAATGTGTTATTGTGTTATGTGTGCTGCCTGTAGTTCTACTTAACGCACAGACATTCGTTATTTATTGATTTATTTATGGACAGTTATGTATATTAAACATGTAACACACCCACAACTTGCAATGTAAATGCCATAGAAAGTTATTGGGTGAAAGTTCGTAGTTACAAGTTGAATAAAAGTAATTTGAAAGTGCATCTTCTAAATAGACTCACCTCCTCGTACTCCTTTTTGCTCTCAGCCTGAAGTATCATTGACCTGTGGGTACAGTTAATATAAAAGACGTCACTTCTGTTCTGTTCAGGTTTATGGCTCTGTGTAATTTGAGACTTTCCACATGAAACAAGTCTGGCAGAGATTTCAACTAAATGCTAATTACTGCTACTAGTATTTTTAAGCCCCTCATCTCCATTTGAAATCACAACATTAAATTTGATTACATAGGCTATTATATATAATAAATATACACACGTTTTCCCGGTGGAGGAGGTGATTTGAAAACAGTATCTTCTGTCCTCACACTCCACGGCCATCACGGAGCTGTTGTCCAGATCCAGGACCATGCCCCCCGCCACTGCCCCCCGCGGTTGGCACATCAGGTTCCCTCCCTGGGTGAAGAAGTACAGGCGGTCCCAGGCTGTGGTCACCAGGCCTGTCTTACTGTGGAAGAAACCAGAAAGAGAAACATTACAGGGGGTCCTCGGGTTACGACGGGCTCGGGTTACGACGTTTCGTGGTTACGAACGCGCCCCCATTAAAAATATATATATAATATAACGCGTCATTCCGTCTTACGCGGTTTAGCGTGGTAAGAGATGTAAACAAACGCGAACGGCGCGCGGCGCACAGCGGAAGAATACGCTCTGTTGTGGTTGTAGGGCGGAGAAGACGGCCTCATGTGCGTGCCCAATGTGGGCGGAAGTACCTGATGTGGGCTCTGATCTGCTCCTATGAAAGCGGCAGTGATAACCAAGCAGCGTAGTGGTCTAATTATTGAGATGGAAAGGTTATTGGTGCTTTGGTTGGAAGATCAAAGGCAAAATCCGACTTACGACGAAATTCGGGTTACGACGCGTCTTAAGAACGGATCAACGTCGTAACCCGAGGACCCCCTGTATTTATGTATGGAGAGTGGAATATACAGTACAGAAGAGGACAGGGAGTATATGTGACCGGCCAAGGAACATTTTTTTTCACTGTCCTTATCTTGTTGAAATGCAGCGTAAATATTCACGAGCTGCTCACAGCTGATAGGCGGAAAAAGAAAACAAAAGAGCGCTAATCGTCACCTGTAAATTACCATACAGCAGCAGCAGTATGGTAATTTACACACGCCCTGTTACTTTCTGAAAAACTAGCAAAAATTTCAAAGACAAAATGTATGCTTTTAAACCAACCAATGCTGTTATCTGAAACATGGAGTGGCTTCTTCATGATCTCAACTAGCACGAAAATCACAAATTCTGAAAAAAACTGCTTCTAAAGCGATTTTCGCCTGTTCACGAATCCCGACATGTGACTGGTTTTCTCGTGGCGGGTCACATATGGCACAGAGAAGGGACAGTGACCTTGACCCAGGTTTTAACATTGAAAGATAGGGTATCACTCACATTAGGAAACATTTTTTTTCCCTTAACTATTTAACAGTGTAATATTTGTATTCTTAAACTGTCCCTAGAAAGATAATTAGCTTAGTCACTTCATTCTCTGTGGAGCTTCTGTTTTGTTTTGTTGTTGGCAGTGAAAATTGATTAGAAACGGTCCCAAATGCCAAACATATTACCCAACAAGCAGCACATAAATGTCATTTAAGCAGTTCATTTTTTATCTCCACTTCGAAAATATCCACAATACCTTTTGATTAATGTTCACATTTCATCTGGCTCCTGCTGCCTCTGCTTTGGGTAACTCAGGTCTATTTTACATTGACCAACTGTTCCATTTTATATGATTTTTGTTGGCATTAGAAATAAGAAGCTATTACTGGGCCAGCTACTACTACCTACTAATTACTGCATCTACAACTACTCATTGAACTGAGCTATCCCAAGTACTAACAAACCAAGGCATGATTTAGACGCTAATACTACCATTTTTTTCTGCATAACTTTTGGATTATGTTAAACCCTGTCTCCCTCCTGCTGCTGTGGGTGACTCAGTGCTCTTACACTCACTCAATATTCCATTTTAGATCTGTTTTGTTGACAAAGAAATAAGAAGTGCTAGAGTTTGTGAATTTAAAACACCAACTGAATATAGGAGCATTTTGAATGAGGCATCTACTACTAATAAATACATCGTTATATAGCACTTTTTCAGACACTCATAGCAACTACAGTTATTCGTCGAATGAAGCCGATTTCTATGCCGAGTACTATAAAGCAGAGCCATCATTTTTATTGCATTACTGCAGAAGTATGATCAAATCTACTAACTACTACCTAGTGCCTACAACTACTGCCACTACTACAATCATCTTATTTCACCAGTTTATATTAGGGATGTTAACAATTTATCGACTTACAATTAATTGTCGATCAAGACGTTGGCCGAACAAAATGCATTAATTGTAACTAATCGCTAGAGGGCGCTACTCTGGAATGTGAACACGAGGTGCGAACCCACTCACGAGAAAGACCATAGCGTTACATCATGTAACCCTTTCCTCTCTGGATGTTGCCGTACAACTCACAGTAGAGCTGGACCTAGAACCATATATTTTTGAAATGATAAAAGCATGTAACTTACATGCTTTTATAATTTCTTGATTGTTCTGCTTTGAGGCCCTGTAATGTTTTATGCTGTGTCCAGGGGCCCTGTGAAATGTATATTTTGTACTGTAACCCTTCACAGATTAAGGGAGAGAAATATTGTTGATGCCTTAGTTCAAAATAAATGTTGAGAATGTCCTAAAAATAGCCTGGATTCACTGGTTTCATCATAATATGTAGACTAAATAACATTCTGTTATTTAATTTCTTCTGTTCCTTTTAATTTCAAGAGTTCCATGCTGCAAGTGCAACAACTCAGCCAGTCCTCAATTTATTTTCAATAAAGAATATATTTGGTTATTCAGCATCAATACATTTTTCTGCTTTTTACTAAGGAATAATTAATTGAGGAATATACAATATAATAATACTATGATATATTTTTGACTCAGTGTTATGTATACTATAGCTTATATTCTTAAAGACCCTATTGAAACACTAAAATTCAGGTGAAAAACGCCGCTTATCAGTTAATCGTAAGTCGATCGATAAGGTCTACTATAGATTAATGAATTAATCGATAATTTGCATCCCAAGTTTATATACCAAAATGGGATATGCCCTGAACTACTACTACTACTACACCTACTACATCTACTACACCTACTACAGTCCTACTATTACAACTACTATTTATTACCAACTAATTACCAATTAACAAGTCAGTAGTGCATTTGTCATTGAAATAATTCATTTTTGTCTTGACTTTTCATATACGTTAAATACCTCTGACTAATGTTCTGAGCATGTCTCCCCCCTACTGCCTGAGCTGCGGGTGACTCAGGCCTCTTACATTGACTAACTATTCCAAATGCTCTCCGCTCTGGGCTCCATTTGACAAGCAGTGCGTCTGCGTGTCATTATACAGAATGGCATCGGCTGGCAAACCTTTCCTCCATTGTCACATGCATTTGTCAAACACTGTAGATGTATATGAGCAGGAGACAGACTTAGACAGACCTGACATTTCACTAAATCACATCGGGGGGGGCGATGCCGAGTTCTGCTCCAACTGAAGTCATTAAGGACGCGTTTGGCTGTGAATGAGCTGACAGCAGCACCCTGTCAACACATCACCTGAACCACCCTCTCACAGCTGCTAGAGGTATTGTTTGGCGGTTGTTGAGGATGTTGGGCAACTCCAGCAAAAATACCGTGGCTTTCCAATATGTATAGTATCAGGAACAAGCTGAACTATTTTGGATAGACTTTTTTGTGTTTAAAGAGAAATGAAGATTCAGTTAAACAAGTAGTATGAGCAAAGACTGAAATATAAACTGCATAACTAATACAAGAATCACACGTATTTAAGAACAGACTTTAAACTAGGCATTAAGTACAGTGGTACCTCACCTTACGAATGACCCAACAAACGAAAATTTCAAGTTACGAAACGCCTTCACGGTAAATTTTGGTCTCTAGATACGAAAGAAAATTCAAGTTGCGAAACGCGAAATCTCAAAAATTAAATTAATGCGCGCTCAGATGCACGCCCCGAAACGTAAATACACTTTATCAACACACACGGGGTTAGGTTCCAGAGGTGGCCCGCGGTGGGAGAGGTCCGCGAGGTACTTTGGAGGAACTTTGTATTTTGCAATTGTTCTACATGTTTTAGGGCTGTAAATGCCTCACCACACACATTCTACGCTTTTCTCAGACTGGAGTTGGGGTTTTCTCGCATTTCTCTCTCGTTTGAACACTCGAACTTTCATAGATTTTCAATGGAATGTGTTGATAGTGAAGCGTGGGAGGGACACGGCTCAATAAACGTGCAAGGGGAGCGGAGACACAGGATTACTATTGCAACAACACATCATCAGCAGGGTAAAACTCACCTGTCTCACGACGGTCTAAACCCAGCTCACGTTCCCTTAGTGAGTGAACAATCCAACGCTTGGTGAATTCTGCTTCACAATGATAGGAAGAGCCGACATCGAAGGATCAAAAAGCGACGTCGACACGGCGCCTCGGCGCCCGGGCCGTGCCTCCCCCTCGGGGCCGCGGGCCCGCGCGGCCGTGCGCGCCCGTGCGGCTCACAGCTCACAGTGTCAGCCCCCCGGCTCTGGAAGTCACATAGAACCAGACCCCGCCCCGCTCTTAAAGAGCCCCGCTGAAAGAGCGTCTTTCTCGGCCTCTTAGCTCTAGCGCGGAACGCGCAAGGAGCGTGGAGACAGGAGCACCGCGCTCCTCCAACGGCACTGCCATGTCCCGGGATAATCCTGGTTTAGTCCAGGTCCAGTCCAGGTTTAGACCTGGTTTAGTTCTGGTCTAGACCTGGTTTATTCCAATCAGGACGCAGAACACAAAAGTTACACTATAAAAAAAAGTTACACTATAAAAAAAACAACCTTAGAACGGATCAGGCCTTTTCCATTGAAATAGCTACTCAACTTACGAAAAATTCACGTTACGAAACCACTGGAACGAATTAATTTCGTAAGGTGAGGTACCACTGTATTGAAATAAAACCATCTATAATAATCTATATTTAATCTTGGAATCATTTACATTAATTAAGCCTTACTAAATTTGATGTTTTAGATGTTTTTGACTGCTGAATTCTTATTAATTGAATTTCTAAATTAAAGGACACCCAGGTTTAAAAATGAGCTAGTCCAGCGTGAGTCATTCTTTGGCACTGGATTATTTTTGTAGTAGTCATGGTTTAGAATATGATAATGCGAGATATGTTTTAGTTAAAGGTCCTATATTAAACAAAATTGAATCTTGTGAACTATAAGTCATGTTATAATGTTACCTCATCAAAAACATACCTGGAGCTGTGTTTTGTTTCATTCACCTATGTCTGAATAACCCTTTTATTATTAGTCTACATCTCATAGTACGATGATCATACCAAAATGATATTACCACATGACATCACATGGTGGAACAGTGTGGTTTGTTTGAGAGAAGAACTCAGCTTAAATATGCAGGGTTTGTGTGTTAATTAGTGCTATCAAAAATATTGTGCTATTAACGTGTTAAAGGTCCCATGGCATGAAATTTTCACTTTCTGAGGTTTCTGAACATTAATGTGAGCTCCCCTACCCTGTTTAGCCCCCCCCCATGGCTAAAAGTTGCGAAATGTCTAAACTGAGCATTTGCGGTCCTTTTCTGCGTTACACAAAACCAGTGTTGAAACGGGCGAGTTCGGACAAGGCACCTTTTTGACGTCAGATCGGCAAATGCAGCTCCAGCCCCTCCCTCTGTCTCCGCTCAGCGTCCCTGTATATCCCGCCCATAGAGTTTGGACTGTGAATGCGCTACGCAATGCGAAATGCGTTTTTTTATTTGCCTGGAGGCACGTCCAAGTGTTTCTAGGCTCGCAAGTCCCTTACCCGACCCTCTGGACCTCTGAATACCAGTGGTTTAATTTTATTTTCTGTGTAAATATGCTTTTTTTCATTGCAAAGTCTCTCATCTGTCTCTCACGGAAGTGAGCAGACAGAGCGGAGCCGAGCTGCGCTGAGCTGCGGGGGAAACCTGCCCCCCGCTCCTTAGCCAATCTCTCTGTCCTTCTCATTTGCATTGAAGCAGCAACACCCAGAATAAAGCATTTTACACACATATCTAGCCTCATGAAGACTGTCAGAGTTATATCTCATGCAGTGAGTGTTGATTTTGAAGAAGGATTCATTTACAGTATTAGGGAACCATTAAGGAGCCATATAAAAGCATCAAGAAGTACCATGTCATGGGACCTTTAATGCAAAACAATTTTAACGCAGTTCATTTTTTTATCGTGAGATTAATGCTCTTTGTGACTAGTTTTTTCGTGAGCTGTGTCTACTGCTAGAAATGTTAGAAAAACTACAGGATCCAGCTGTAAACGGGAAGGAAAACGAGACTTCCCGCCTGGAGGAGGTGGGTCAAAGCACAGCACGACCGCACGACTTCAGCACACAAGCTGTGCATGCGCCGATGCCACCCACACAAGGAAAACACGAAACAAAGTCTACTCCGAAATATACGGCGAATCCGCACCCACCCCTGACCAGGACCACAGACAGCAACAGAAGCACCGCAGCCTCTCTCCCCTGGCTGCCCACACTCCCCCACGCTGCCACCACATCCACAAACCCACGGAAGAGCACGGGACCCACATCGGTCCCACCACGCAATAGAGCGTTTTCACGAACCCGGAAAAACAGGACGATTACCCGTATGTGCGGCCATCTTGGATGCATTACACGCTCAAAATTACATGTGTTTAGATAGCAACCATGCAGAAAAAAAAAAAATCTAAATTTCGCAAGAAACCTTCCACATCGGAATCCAAAAGTTCTGACACAGTTGACCAGCTGTATATAAGTTGGATGCCAAAGAAAGAAGCATATGAAAAAACTGGAATTAATTGGGCAAGAAGATCCGTATGAGATGGATTCAAGTTTGTTCAATGACGGTGGCGATTTGTCAATTCTGCTGCTGTAAGTGATCCCGACATTGTAAACTACCTGCTTTTCTCCCCAAGCCCATATACAGCACAAGACCTTAAGAGCTCTAAAGGTCTGGAGGCAACAACAAGTTTGTTTGTGGCTGGTACGACAGCGTAAAGTGTGGAAAACTGGAGACAAGCATATTGTGATGGCAAAGGTAGGCATACTTATATCTAGTAGACCCACATGTGTAATGTGTTTAAGTACTAGTATATTGCTTTTTATTATTCACATTTTGCAAAGCTACATCTACCGGCTAAGATACGGCTAAGATATGGCTAAGATACGGCTACCGGCTGCGAAATGAGCTGAGCATATGCGAATGTTGTTGTAATTTCTCCCATCCAAATTCTGTTTGGGACTGGCGATCCACAATCTCCTTTCCTTTGATAATTGCTGTCTGTTCGCCCTGGTTTAGTCCTGGTTTAGTCCTGGTTTAGTTCTGGTTTAGTCCTGGTTTAGTTCTGGTTTAGTCTTGGTTTAGACCTGGTTTAGTCCTGGTTTAGTCCTGGTTTAGACCTGGTTTAGACCTGGTTTAGACCTGGTTTAGACCTGGTTTAGACCTGGTTTAGTTCTGGTTTAGTTCTGGTTTAGTCCTGGTTTAGACCTGGTTTAGACCTGGTTTAGACCTGGTTTAGTTCTGGTTTAGTTCGGGTTTAGTCCTGGTTGGTCACTACTTTAGGTAAACGATAGAACTGCAGGCGTTTTTCTCTGTCCGGTCTATTGTGACAGCCTAGGACCCGACAATAGTTGACCATTTTGCTCTTTTTTTTTTTTTTTTACTTTGCGGCATAAATGCACTGTTTCGAATGCACTTCGAATGTCTCCAAGATGGTGGGCTTCCGGATTATGACGTCACGTGAAAACGCTCTATAGACACCCCATGCCGCTGGACCCACCCTCTCCGCAAAAATTAAACTTCCATTACTGGACGTCCTTCAGTAATGGAACACCTCTGGCACACAGCACGTTATTTCACCCATAGTGGGAACTTTGACTGTTATGAAGACAGAAGAGGCACTTCGCTGACACTGTTGCAGAGCACTTCATGAAAGTAGACAGAGAGTGGAACATCGAACACAAAGTGCCTCACTGATAATTGTTATGGTTTGCAATTAAAAAAAAACAAAAAACATTTGCACAAAGCAAGGATATTCACTTTATGTTGATAAGATTATTAAAATGATTATGACAAAAATGTGTGATTAATTTGCGATTATCGTGAGTTAACTATGACATTTATGAGATTAATTGCGATAAAATATTTTAATTGATTGACATCACTAGTGTTAATGTGTAATACGTTTGATTTTTGTGTTGAATTACATTATATTGTATAAAAAAAGACATCTAATTAAGGATTACTCAAACATAAATGACTCGTTCAAAACACACCTCGACAGCACTAGTACAGACACGTAATACTGCTGAGTCTGACTGCTCTTACTTCCTGATGTTGAGGTAGCCGGCCTTCTGGATGAGAGTTCTGTTCACAGATTGCTGGTCGTGGTCTGGAGTGTACACACGGTCATCTACAGAGAGCAGCTCCCTCTGACAGCCCCTCATGGTCTCTGCTTCACTGTCCAGCTGAGACTGAATACTGATGAGGAAAAAAACATTTTAAACCGTGTGCAGTGGCCTAAAGTTATCCCTCACTTACCTTATGCATTCTGAGCATCCTAATTATTCACCACAGTGAGTTTATAAGCACTATACACATCTTTCAAAGGCCTGGGTTCAGAGACCAAGGAGATTGTTATAGACTTCTGGAGGGGCCCCACCCAGCACCCCCCCAGTGAGCATCAACGGTGCTGCTGTAGAGAGGGTGAGCATCAGTGAGGGCCTCTCCTGAACAGCAAACACTGCATCACTGGCAAAGAGGGCTCAGAAGCGCCTCTATTTCCTCCGCAAACTGAGGAGAGCTGGAGCCCCCCCATCCATCATGACCACCTTCTGCCGAGGCGCCATTGAGAGCGTCCTGACCAGCTGCATCACTGTGTGTCCTGAACAGAACAGGAAAGCCCTGCAGCGCATAGTGAATGCAGCTGGGAGGATCGCTGGTGTCTTTCTCCCCTCCCTCCTGGACATTTTTAACACCCGCCTCACCCGCAGAGCGTCCAGCATTGTGGGTGACCCGAGCCACCCCTCACACAGCCTCTTCAGCCTCCTGCCCTCGGGGAGAAGGTACTCCCCCCTTACTCTAGACACTTTACTACTGTTGTACTGTTGTTTACTGTTATTGTACTGGAATTACTACTGTTGCACATTTATTTTTATCTTTACTTTCAATGCACATTCTATTGCACATTACCATGTCACTGTTGTATCTTCCATTGCACATTTTTGATGCACACTGCACATTTTGGACATCAGTTAATAGGTGTTTATTTATTCTTTTGCACTGCTTTTAGATTTTTGTCTTAGAAGTTTTTGTTTTGTCTTTACATTTTAATTTGTACACGGTCTTTTTGCACTGCTTGGCCAGAGAGAAACAAAATTTCTATTCATTCTATGTTGAACACATATGGCAAAACTGACAATAAAGCTGACTTTGAACTGTCACTGTGATGCAGAACAAGTCATTTTCAAAGCTCAGAGCTACTTTTACAATCAAACTGTTCTGAGGAAAAACTCATTTGAATTTACTGATTACGATCAATAAACTATTTGATTGACATGTGCTTGTATAGTGCCATCATTAAGTCAGTTCAAATGCAGGCCTTGGCAATAGTGAAAGAGGAAAGAAGCTGCATTAACACAAGTAGGACATGGATATAAACTTATTCAGGAAAGCCAGGGATCTAAACTACAACCTTTTTAAAGAAGGTTCTGGGTAATTATATAATGCAAATTTTTACATTTCAACCTAACAAATCCTCCAGCTATTGTAGCGCTGCCCAAGCCTAACAGGTTGAGCCAGCAGCATTGAAGCACGGGTCAAAAGCAGAGGACTAATTTTTCCACTGGGACAATACAGTGTACCTTAAAGGAGAATTAACGTTTTTTACAATTTGAGCCTTATTTCGGTAATACAGTGGTACCTCACCTTACGAAAGACCCAACAAACGAAAATTTCAAGTTACGAAACGCCTTCACGTTAAATTTTGGTCTCTAGGTACGAAAGAAAATTCAAGTTACGAAACGCGAAATCTCAAAAATTCAAATAATGCGCGCTCAGCCACACACATTATACGCTTTTCTCAGACTGGATTTAAACTTTTCTCACATTTGTCTCTCGTTTAAACACTCAAACTTTCATAGATTTTCAACAAAATGTATTAATAGTGAAGTGTGGGGGGAAGGGGGAGGGCAGTGTGTGCGCGTGCGAGGACACGTGTGTGATAGCGCAGCATGACCCGGCGCGGGGCTGCGAGCACAAGACCCGTGCTCAAACCGTGCCAGGTCTAAACCAGGTCTAAACCAAGTATAAACCAGGATTAGACCACTGCGGCTCTTGCATGCGTTCGTTCATGCGCTCAGACTGCGTGCGGTCCCAAGGGGAGTCCTCGCTGCTCGCCTCAGCCGTGACTCGAAATGAAACCAGGAAACAGACCCGCGCACGGCGCTTTAATCCCCTGGTTTAGTCCTGGTCCAGTCCTGGTTTAGTCCAGGTTTAGACCTTGGTCTAGACTAGTATAGTCCACGTTTAGTCCTGGGTCTACAGTCTCTACGCAGACACAGTGTTACACTATAAAAAAAAAAAAAACGAATCAGGCTTTTTCCATTGAAATAGCTACTCAACTTACAAAAAATTCACGTTACGAAACCACTTCTGGAACGAATTAATTTCGTAAGGTGAGTTTCCACTGTAAAACAAGTTGTTTTACTCACCCATAACACTTTGTTGTCATATGGAGCACTTCCATAGATGTTTATATATCCGTAACGCGAGTTCTCGGGGCATATAATATGCCCCGAGCATGTAATATATGCCCCGAGCGGTCTCCAAATAACACAAACTTTAGCACTTTTCAAATCATAGAAGCTCGATGTCTTAGTCTACACTTTCATTTGAGTCAAAAGTGGCCTGTAATCCGAGATTTAGCCATAATTTACAGCTTTGCGTTTCATGTTTGGGTCCCGGGAGCTGAGAGTGAAATAAGCTGTGACTCCGCACATGCGCACTGGCCTCCTCATCTACTCAAAACTATGGATAAATCTCAGATTACAGGCCACTTTTGACTCAAACGAAAGTGTAAGACATCATGCTTCTATGATTTGAAAAGTGCTAAAGTTTGTGTTATTTGGAGACCACAAACATGTGCCCCGAGAACTCGCATTACGGAGATCGCTAATCTAAAACATCTCCAGAAATGCTCCAAATGACACCAAAGTGATATGGGTGAGTAAAACAACTTGTTTTATTAACGAAATAAGGCTCAGATTGTAAAAAAACATTAATTCTCCTTTATGGTTAATTTAATCTAATCTTCAATTATAGGTAATTTGCTTGAATGTTTAAATGCCAAGTACTGTATACCTTTGTGTCATTTTGGACACTGAGGTGAGGAAGTTGTCCATCTTCTTTGACACCAGCTCGATTCCTTTTTTGAAGAAGTTGATCTGAGAGAGAACAGACAAAATACACATCATTTATCAACTTTTACACAAACCACTGCTTTATGAATAAAATAAGACATTTCCCTTGGAGGTCAAATTTGCAATGCCTCCTCCCCATTTGGTGGTACTTTCACTTTTGGAAGTTGGACTCCCAGCCAACCTGGATTCATCTTGGATTACTCTGAAAAACCGGTCCCGTATTCTTTTATTTTTTAGGATTTGTGACTATAGAAAGTTAATTCTGCCATTCACTCAAAGCTCTTCATGGGTTTCATCTTCCTGTTTATAAGCACCATTTTGCAAACTTAATAATTGGTAATTAATAATAGAGTTAATTTTGTTTTCAATTGTTAAATGCATTGGTAACTGAGCAAATTTTTCATCAGTCTTACCCACAGAATGTATAAATGGACATAAACAGGAAGTGAGCATGGGTGTGCTTCCGGCTCCATCAATTCTAGCTCCAATTCAATTCCAATTAATACTGAAAAACTGTCGCCCCTCTCTCTGTAACAGGTTTTATTTTGCTATTTTGTCCATAAATCAATCAGACCCCCCCAGGATTTCGCAGGCATTTTTTGTGATTGTTGCGGGCTAAAATGCCTGAATTTGCGTGAGCTTTTCCAAAAAGTTGTGATGAAAGTTGCGGTGCTTTTAAGGTTTTTGTTGCGATTTTGTTGCGGGAGGAAGTGAAAGTTGCGATAAATAGTTGTGATTTTCCCTTTTTGTAATTAAAATTGAGTAATATTTTGAATACTGAGTTATTACTGACAAAGATACAGAGATCACAGATATGGTCCTAAAACAACCTTACCAACATCAAAAATAAATTACTACTAGGAGGGGAACTGTTTCGCCCGGTCTTTTGCTGTTATTTTTGTGGGCAAATGGCGCCGCAGACATGTTTCTTTGCCATTAGAAGTCGTGTCCCAATTCCCAGAGTGCACAGTTTGGAGCGTGGTTTGAAGGGCATGTGCGTCATTTCTTTTTTGTCCCATGCGCAGTTAACATGCGGTCCGAAGACCGCAGTCGTTTCCATGGAAATCGGGGCATGGACCAAGCGCGTGAAAAAGCACGCTTTGCACACTCATATATCCCAGCATGCACCGCGCGCTACTTCTTCTACAGGAGAAAATGGAGTCGGCGGCTGCTTCCCGTAGTTGCGAGACCTGTCTCATTTCGCAGACGGCCATGCGGTCCGCGGAGTGCACTCAGGGCTGAGCAAGTGTGCACCGCTTTGACTGCAGTCTGAGCCCCCTTCAAACCACGCTCCGAACTGGGGACGCGGCCGCAGTTTCGTTTCGTCACACGGAAGTACGGCAGAAGGAAGTTGGTCGACGTGAGTTCAATACGTCGCCGATGATTGGTCAAAATTGGTAAAAAATTGCGGGAAAGTTGCAGTGATTGGTCAAAATTGCAACACCGCCCTGAATTCACGGGGATTGGCTGAAGTTGCGTTGAAGCTGCAAATCGCAACATCGCGAATTCCTGGAGGGTCTGATCAATATATGAACATTAATTACAGATCAGGTTTCGCTTTTGCTAGCCTCAACAAGCTTCATTTGACTGGAGCCAAATACTATGGGTGACACCACACTCCATTTCTTTATAGAGTCTATGCTCTTAGCTTACAGGTAAAATATAAAAGCTAAGAAAGAAATTTGTTTTTTTCAGTCTAGATAATGACTATTACACAAACATACCAAAAACAGGTATTGTTACTGATGAAACAAGGTATTTGTACTGAAAAATACATAAATTTCTATGATGAGTGCAAACGTTTTTAAAGTTTTTATACTATTACTATTCACTATCCTCACTAAAATCACTATTGTCGTTTCATGGCAGAGGTTACTAGGTGTCAAAATTGCCCTAGTAAGAACTTATCTGTGCTTTTTTCATGCTATGCTCATTTTCACCAGTCTATTTGAATGTGATTTGAATAATACCCGCCACAGAGAGCAACTGTACCTGTGCTTGTGTGTACCCCAGCATTGGTTCCAGCATGGCCACTCTCTTCCTGTACTGGAGAGCATTTAGTGCACAGTAATACTGCAGGGAAGACTGGTGCTGCTTCCTTCGAGTATAGGCCACTTCCTTGATCAAGTCTGTCTTCATCTGAAACACAGGAAAGGGTTCAAATGCAAATGTAGACAAGCCTCATATGAAATCTATTTGGTTTCACAGTGCACATAGGTATTCAAATGCTTTGGCTTGCAAACAAATAAGAAGAGACTTTGCATCAATGAAAACAGGAAGCAAGAAAGAAGAGCAACAACTTTCACTAGTACATCTAAAAATATCATCTTTGTCCTTTCTCTAGGATTCCTGATTCTTGGCAACTTTTACATCCTCCAATTCATATAATCACTGCTCCTCTGTGCCATATATTCACTCTCCTTCCTCTGATAAATGGTAAATGGTCACATTTTTATATAGCGCTTTTTCACCTTCAAGGCATTCAAAGCCCTTTTACATCAAGGAACCACTCACCCATTCACATGCACATTCACACACCAGTGTACGCAGACAGTGGGGGCAACGTGGGTTAAATGTCTTGCCCAAGGACACAACGACAGCATTCATCTGTGGTACCTGAAGTCGTCATCTGCATGTTTCCAAACGTCTTCTGGTAAGCATGAATAGAGCTTATAACTCCTGGTATCAAAATCCTGGTGTAGTCCTAGTTTAAGGGGCCGTTTAGACGAGGACGATTGCGACTGAAAACTACAAAATATTCTATCGGAAGTGTCTTTCGTTTACACGGCGGCGGCGCCGTCGGGCTCTGAAACCGCAAAAATCTGAAGACTCCTTCCAGAGTGTGGAGTTTTGAAGACGGCCCGGGTCGCGTCTCCGTCTAAACGGCAAGAAGCGCAAAACATGTTCACGTCACATACAGCTGACTGGATGCGCCAAGCCGGTAAAAACAATAACAATACGTTGCAGGTGACAGAGGCGAGTTTGGACAAGACCGGGCAGAACCAGTCAGTGGTGGGACAATTTTGAGAATGGATTAGTTGACGACAGTGCTTGGGTGGAAAACTTCAGAATGACTAAACAAGCTCTTGTAAGCACTTCTGGGCAGTTCTGCGCACTTCTGTGCTGGCATATTGTGAACTAAAGTCATAACTGATGCTGGGTTAGCATTGGCTCTTTGGGCATTATTCTGCGCAGTTATCTGGCATATTGTGGAAACACACACACGCACGCGCTCGCAACACACACACACACACACACACACACACACATACACACACACACACACACACATACACACAGCTCTGATAAAACTGCAGGCATATTCCCATACTTTCCTCTGTCCGAGCACCACCAAGTGCACTTGTCTGTGTTTCTCATAGTGCTTTAGCACTTTAGCAGTTTAAGTTGCGTTACCACCGACTACCGAGGTGCTCTTCTTGTGCATTTTATGCTGTGTGGCTTTGTGCTGGTTGACATGACTGAGATACGCATTACGTGCCTGTCCGTGTATAATGTAGCCTATAGGCTATGCATTATGTTCGACCAAACATTTCGGTGACACCCTCTTGCGATTGTGGCCCCCCCTAATTCAAATGCGTTCCCCTGTCTATGTTCTTGTTGTATTAAGCGAAGAGCTCCGACCCTACATCGAGGGCGAAACAACCGTGATGAGAGCCCCTGTGGTGTCCTGAAAAAGGTAGATCTGACATTATATTAGCGGCCTGGCATGGATATTCAATCGAATTCGCCCACTTTTGCGTCTTTGTATAAACAAACATTTCCTGTTGAGAACGCTCGTCTAAACGATTGAAGACGAGACGCCACTTTTGCGTCTTCTGTTTTGATCGTCGCCGTATAAACGTAGCCTAAGTCCTGCTCTTAGTCCTTGGTAGACCTTGCTCTATACAAATTTAGGTAGAGTGCCTTACCTTCTCATTCTCCCTCTTCTTGGGCAGGCGGCTATACTTGACCATAGCGGCTTCATGCTCTGCACAACAACATGTCAAATCCATTGGTATCAAAATATAATACAAGGAATCCTTTTGAATTATCAATTCTTACCATCTGTGGCAATGCCGTAGATTTCCTTCAGAGTGCTGATCTCTGCAATGAGATTTATATGGGGATAGTAAACAAACCAAATGCAGTTTTCAAGCAAACATAACGTCATGACCACCAGCTGTTAATGTATGCACTGAAGAGGGTAGTCTTTGTGAGACTTACTTTTGTCATTGTTTAGTCCTAGTGTACTCCTGGTTTAGTGATTTAGTCCTACTTTAATCCTGGTTTAGTCCTGGTTCAGTGCAGCTTGTTTGGGGTGTTCCCAGTTCCCAGTGGTCAGAATCCATCTGAGGTGCTTGAGATGGACCTGTTTTTATCCTGGTCTATTCCAGGTATAACCCTAGTCTAGTCCTGGTCTAGTCCTGGTCTAGCCCTGATCTAGCCCTGGTCTAGTCCTTTTTTAGTTATTTTGGGGGGAGTTTCTGGTCTACAGTGGTCAGGGTCTAACAAAAGTGAAGGAATAAGGGCAATACCTGAAAATTGTAGTAGTTGCTCAGAACAGAGAAAAAGTTGCTTGTTCTGATAGAAAAACTCGGTCAAATAAAAAAATGCTCATTGATCATATTTGTTATTACACATTTAGCAGGTGGACACAATGCTATGCTAAACTGTCATATACTTGTCCATTAGACATACACTAAGCAGGCAAAATGTGCATTATAGCGTTACCTGTGAGGTCCTTCTCTCTAAACTGGATGAGGGGAAACACCATATTGTCAGCCATCTGGTTGGCTAACTCAGAGTGGAGCGAGTTCAGCTGTACGGAACAATTTAACACAGATTAGGCAAAAATATTAAGATCTGTACAAGGACACACAAAGAGATCTGCTCCAGAGCCAAAAATCCCGAATGGTCCCATATTGGTGCCAAGTCTCTCCCTAAGCAATCTGTGAAGTCGTGTTTTCAGCATTATGGAGACAAACCCTCTCTACATCATTAGGCCCGCATACAGTGGAACGCCAGTAATGTCCGCACCACGGACTTTGAGCCCTCATGTGGGCATTACAGATTCCAAGAAAATGTGATTTTTGTATTTTTTTTTGTCAAAATTTGTGACTTTCGTTTTTTTGCCTCTCCATGTTTCAGATAACAGCATTAGTGACGTTAAAAACAATACATTTTTTTATTTCAAACTGGCTTGTTTTTGCGAAAAGAAACAGGGCGTGTATAAATCAACATATTTTCCCACGCTCACACGCCCGCCAATCCTGTTGCGAGGAGCGCCGAAGGGGATTCCCCTGTACGCCGATCAGCTGTGATGAGCTCCTGCATATGTAAGCGGCACTGCAGGACACTAAAGGACATGAAAATGGACTTTTTAACTTCTACTTGGACACATGACACGTTCGGGAGACCTTCAGGACAGGTTCGGGACATGTCCATTTCTCCGGAGCTCGTGTACAGAGTGCTCCGAAACACACGATACGCATTTACATGTGGAGATACGCCGAAAACACTACAACATGGGGTGAGTCATAATTATGATCATATTTCTGCATCAAATGGACTTTACAGACTGTAGGACATGTTTAAATACTAATTCAGCTTTCGTGTGGCGATCACATTGCGCTGTGCTCTGTACGGGGGTGACTTTTTTTTCACTGAAAACGCGCGGTGCCACACGTCGAATTGTGTGTGTCACACTCTCAAAGCGTGAGACTTGAGAGCCCTGCATATTGTGGCGCCGCAGATCTCCATTCCCAATGCAGCTAAGCTAATGCTAACACTAGCATTGAAACAATGCGGTCAGCGCAACCACGAACAGTCTCTTTAGGTTCATTTCCACTCTATTTTTGTTTATATAAAAGCCGCACGTTTTGCCATAGGCTATAGCGGTAGAGAAATATTTTAATTGACTCGTTTCGGCACTTTTGTAACTTTTTGACTCGGCGCTTATTTAGCCATGAGGGTTTGAATGGAAGTTCTTATGGGACGCGCAGCATTTGAAACGTAAATGTTTTCTTTTTTGTAACTTTTTTGAGTGAATTAGGCTGCAATGCCAATACTAATTGATTTATTTAATAGAACTTTGAAAGTGCACTTTACTTTGTTTTTGGAATTAAAGCTAGCTTATTGAAATTATTGAATTGTTATTAAAGTCCATTTTGATGTGACCAAAAGTTTATTTATAGGTATACAGCTAAGATATATGGCATGTATTTATTTATTGTTATTTATTTATTTAAAGCATAGTATATTATACTGTGCTATATTATGTGCAATACGAAATTCATTTGAGCAGTATTACCTCCTGTGAAATACTCCTTAAGTCCCTGTACCTTGGTATTTTATTACATATTTTATTACTTTTTTATTATATTGGTTACTTTGCTATGCTATTAGTACTTCCTGACTATAAGACACATATGATCCTCCGGGATCATATGTGTCCTATTTGGCCGCTGTGGGTCACAATAATTCTGGTTTGGTCCTGGTTTAGTCCTGGTTTAGTTTTCATCATAGTCAAGGAAGGTTTGATCTTTTTTAAACCTGGTTCAGTCCTATTAGCCTGACATGGTCATTTTTAATGCTCTTAATCAGTAGTTAATTTTGTTCTAGTTAAGACAGACCTATTGTGCTTGTGCCTCGCTTAAGAAAATAAAATTGGAGTACGGAATAAGTACAGAGCAGTGGGCATGTACCGGTGGTGGTGAAAAAGGGGGTTGATCTGCAATCAGCGATTTAAGACTTCTCAAATCACTCAATCAAATCACTTCTCAATCATGAATCACTCCAAATAAAACTTTGATAGGATAAATGAGAGGGAAACAACTATAACATGGTCTAAAAAGTTGATTTTGCAGAATAGGGGCACTTTAAAGTTGCTCTGTGTGACTTTTCTAGTGGAGCGCTGGACTCCATGGAGATGTCCTGCTTCAGTATCTGGAATGTTCCACACAATGGCATTAAATTTATCCAGCTTCATGGAGACAAGCATATGGCACCACCATGCTAAGTTACAGGTCAGGTCTGTGGAGAGGTGACCCTCAAATAAAAACACCTGTAATTGCACTAATTTTAATTTTGCCTCTTTTACCTTACTTCCCTTGTTTGCTCCTGGTTTTATTCATAGGTTTCACTTGACTGTTTTCTGTTATTTTTATTTTTGTTTTGAATGGTTAATTACTATGGCAATTTCTCCAATTATCCACCCATGGCTAGTCTCTTAGTATTATACTATTAGTTGTTCATGTGGTGGAACAAGCCCTTTCATGAAAAGAATAATCAAATCTGCAGTTTAGTGGAAACACATCATGTTAGCAAGGAAATCCCACTAGAATTGTTTTGAGCTTATCATCGAGCAGCCGTTAGCGACACTAAGCTAGTTTAATCATACAGATTTAGAAGGTGCCAGAGTTCGCCGGATTAGCTGCAGCACTGAACCCTAATTCCGGACTCAAATCGTATTTTCGTATTTCTCAAATACTGAACAACAATGGCGCTTTACAATTAATTACCTGCTGAATCAATTGCAGTAGTTTTAATATTGCAAATTGTTCTTGCTACTTCTACTTGAATTCTAGTTATAAGTTATAGAAGGTTAAATCTGCCACCTAATTGTCTCCATGGGTATGTTGTTGCTTTGCCTAGAATGCTCCACAGTATAGCATTAAACTTATCCATCTTGCATTTATTACATTACTTGCATTAGAAGTGCTCAAAAATAGCTTCTGAAAATCGCCTCTCCACAGATCTGACTTGTATCTTGGCCTGGTGGCATTACCTGGTTAGTGATGTGGATGGAGATGGTTAACCTCTGTGTATGTCGTACTGTGGAACATCCCAAGAAAAGCATCTTCATAAAAACATACTGGAGTCTACAGTCAATCCTCAATTATGCACCCAAAATGTTTTTACACTCTATGATTCTGTCTCATATAGAGTACTGTATTACCACATGGTCACTTGCTGCTGGCACAACACTGCTGGCACAACACTATTATCATTATTACTATTTTCCATTATTATTATTATTATTACATATTACTATTTGCACTATTTATTACTTACTTTATCCCCTCCCTGCCTGCATGCACTTTTTCCCTCCTGTCCAATTGTCCTGGAGCTACTGTGGCGAGTAAATTTCTCCTGTGTGAGATCAATAAAGTCTTATCTTATCTTATCTTAAACCAGTTGAATCACTTTTTAAAAAAGCTGTGAAAATATTAGACAAGAAACCATTCTCAGTTCACCACTGCACAATTTTAGACAAGTATAACTTACTCAATTTTAATAATTTTGTTCATTTTAAATATGGTTGTTTTATATATAAAGTTTTACATGGACTTGCTCCTCCTCCGCTGCAGGATTTTATTAAAACAAAGACTGTCAGTGGGATGGGAACTAGGGCCACGGCCCAGGGGAACTGTGAGGTCCACACAGACGCACTACATTTGGACAAACTGTGCTCTCAGTCAGAGGCTCTAAGTTCTGGAACACACTCCCATTATCAATAAGAGAGACTCCAACACTGGACACTTTTAAATCATACTTGAAACAGTGGCTAAAGGAAAACCAGACTTGTGGACACTTTTAATGTTTTAATGTTTAATGTTTTAATGTTTAATGTTTTAATGTTTTAATGTTGGTGTTATTGTCAATTGTCATTGTTTTATTGTTTTTGCTGTGGTGTCACCTGCCCAGGGACTACAGATGGAAATTAGCATTCTTGCTATAATCTGGCATATTTACACTGCAATGCTGCAAATGTTCATTAATATGCACTGTCCCTATTAAATAAAGAATAAATAAATAAAATATGCCCATGCATATTATTGATGAATAAAAATGTAAAATTTAAACTTTAAAATTTGATTGGTTCATATTCAATGAATTCCACAGACCTAATTATATGTACTATATGTCTGTAAGACCTCTCCGACATATTCTAAAATTAATGAATTGGTATAACAGATCATATTTTATTCTTTGCTGAAATGATGAAGCTCCTGTACATTTTTAAAATGTGCACTGTTAACAGAATTCAGCTTTGAAAACATAAATCTCAAATCTAATCACATTGCTTGTCAGAAAAATAGCAATTTGATCTCTTCATCCAAAATCATGGCTACTCTGAAGGCTACTCTCTCCCCTCTCTGGAGAGTGATGAGGTCAAATGCACCATCACCTGTGTTCTCTGAACATACAGTATGCACTTGTCCTAAACTCGCTGACCGCTGCTGACTCAGCATGGCCCCACCAGCCCATAGCTCACACTGACATGGACAACTGCATCTACGCTACAGAGTTTAGAACTCACATTTAAAAGTAGAACTTTTCTGCTAGAGGGTACACCATCTGCTTGCCTGAAAAGGATTTGCCTTGAATAAACAGCAGCATAGATTTTAACTTATCTCAGTGTAGACAAGCATGCCAATTTAGCATCAGAGTCAGATCTGTGAAGAGGCAAGTCCATTCCACTCACAGAGAATGCATGCGTATTTTTGGGCAGTAAAAACACCTGCAATTTAATAAATGGAGATAGATAATTTAAATTACTGCAGAACATGTAAAAGGCAAAAAATAGCAACACCATGGAAACAAGCAGGTAGTGTTTTTTGCCTGGCTTTAGTTCAACTTTTAAGTCTGCTTTAGTCCTGGTTTGAATAGTTAATGAATAATTATAATTATTTATCTATTTTATCTAAATGTAATCATGTCCATATAAAGTTCTGATTCAGTCTTAGTTTAGTCTTGCTTTTGTGCCATCTTTCTCATTAAAATGAATTTGCCTCTGAATAGACTTTATACACCTGATACAAAACCAGATAAGTCTTTGGCCCGTTTAAAATGTGGAGAACTGGTATAATTAGTACTGGGTAGTTGTTGTTGCTGTGAAACGACAGAGGGGAAAAAAAAAAAAACACACAATACGATTCCCTTTAAGTTTCCCTGTTTGCTGTAGCTGGTACAATAGCAGCATCAGGCACACCCTCCTTTTAGACCCAAATAAATTAATTTTGTGAGAAACAGAGAGAAAAATGTTTATTATACACTAGGTCACCACCTGCAGAGGGGCAGGTGCACTCTGCTTGGATTGGAATGAAAAACACTCAGCACTGCTTCATCTTCCAAATTCTCTTTCATTGTTATTTCTACTTTCTAAGGTACAGTGTGTAACTTTTCTGGTGGATTTGCAATTAAGATCTAGTTAGACAAATTTAACAGATTTAAGGCAGTGTTACTATGGCATGGGAACTATAGATAGTCTATAGTACAATGCATGGGCCGGTTTTGAATGGCACATCTGCTCCCCTGCAATTCTAGTCTTTGTTGGCATTGTTTTGCCCTATTTTAGGCCAATTATAGTTCTTTAAAATACAAATATTCCTAATATTAAGTCTACACTCTGCACGGGTTAAGTTTTGACAGTACATTAATAATGGTTTAAAATGATACTGCTTTAAGTAGAATTTAAATGGATAATTCAGAGTCATTTGAACATATGCATCATTTGTTAGAAATAAATCCTTCAAGGATAACTCATACTGACCATACAGCTGTACACCGAGCTGCAGAAAACTGAGTAGCCTGTTTGTCATTGCAATAGTGCACCTGGGCCTGGGCCTAACAGGTCAACTTATTGAGGAATGGACATTTTTCTTCCAAAACTCATTAATGCGAAGAATACAGAGGGAAGAGGCAACAATGCACCTTTGGCTCTAGACCAGTAGTTTTCAAACTTTTCACACTTTTCACACTTTTAACATCTCCAGCCAAGCTTCAACGGTTTACATCATATCTGTCACACAGGAAACAGTATGTGGTAGTTAATGTTGTAAATCTCAATGTGTGGATTGTGATGTTGGTGTCCCACAGGTGTCAATCCTTGGGCCAGTGTTATTCTCCCTTTTCACCAATAATTTGCCAAATATTTGTCCATATGTATTCTCACAGATGTATGCGGTCGACGCAGTCATCTACACTCAAGCCAAAAGCTTTCAGCAATGACCTCAAAGCTGCCCTATCATCTGTGCATATCTGGCTCAAGGATTCGTGCCTATTGTTAAACACCAAAAAAAAAACAAAAAAAACAACTGTCTATGTACTTTTCAAAACATCATGCCGAATTGAAGTAATCAAATGTTTTTCTTAAAGGGATATGCCACCCCCAGGTCAAACTTGGGCATCTCCCCACAGTCCAGAGACTAAAATAAGTGGTGGAAAGCGTTTTTCTGGTGACGCAGCCATTGTCCAGGTCTGTCAGCACTGACCGCTGCGGTATCTGCAGCTACTCCGCGTTAGACTGGAGTCTAACGCTGACAGGGGAAACCCTGTTACGCACCAGGAAGGCAGTTCCCCTGTTACGCAGCGTGGTGTGTGCTTCGTCTGTCTTTTTCCGCACTGAAAAATAGTTCTCACCCAAAATGACCAAGTCAAGCTCTCCGTGTTGATTTGCACATTTATTTGCACTCGATATGAATGCGCACTACACAGAAAGTAATTGGGAAACGCATCGAGCAAATTAATTCCTTTTGGCCGAAATCTTTCTCTGGCGACGTTAGACTCCAGTCTAAGGCGGAGTAGCTGCAGATACCGTGGCGGTCAGTGCTGACAGACCTGGACAATGGCTGGGTCACTAGAAAAACGCTTTCCACCACTTATTTTAGTCTCTGGACTGTGGGGAGATGCCCAAGTTTGACCTGGGGGTGGCATATCCCTTTAATGGAGTAGATTTTGATCTAGTCCCAGAATGTAAATACCTTGGAGTCATTCTAGATCCAATATTGTCCTTCAAAGTCATGTTAAAAAGTGTCTCAGATAATCCAATTCAATAATCGGAATTTTTGTCACATCAGGAACAACTTAAACATGAATGCTGCTAAAACGTATGTCTACTCCATGATTATTTCTCACATAGATTATTGTTTAACCACTTGGTCTCTTACCTGCCCCGCAACACTTAAAACCATTGAAAACCTCTATAAAAGAGGTCTAAAAATACTTGATGAAAAAAAAAAAATAAATAATTTCCTACCACCACTGTCACATTCTGAAAAAGCATAGGCTTTTGGACTTGAGCAACATGGTCATCCTTAACAAGGCTTGTCTAATTTACAAGGTTCTACACTAAGACAAAGACAATTTAGAAAGCACCAGGCGAGACACCACCAGGGGTTACCAGAATGTGTTATCTGTCCAAGGTGGGAATGTATGGAATAGTCTCCCACCAACACTGAGACAATGCCCTACGAAAGCTCTTTTAAAGCTCAAATGAAAAATTGGTTATGGTATAATTATATATATGTATATGGCAATATTCTGGACTGTGCAGTGATGGGAACTGTGCAATGAGCGGAGTGTGCAATATTTTATTGTTTGGCGCCCTGTGACCCCAGCACTTTGGGACAACGGATGAATTAGCTTTAGGCTATAGTCCGGTGTGTTTACCTTCATGTTGTGTCATGTCTGTCCATTAACATGCTCTGTCCAAATCAAATAAATAAATAAATGAAATGAACAGCCCTAGTCCTAATTAGTGTTCAATTCAATACCAGTCTCTTTTTAAAAAATAGAATGCCATTTTCAAGAATAAAATAATAGGTCTCATACTAGTTCTGGTAAAGGCCAAGAACATTCTAAAACTATTCAGGAGCCATCGTTACACACATATTCAGAAAAGGTCCCATTTTTATGTGATAATATGGGATTTTGCTCAGTATCGATGCAATTACAATCAAATGATTATCTCGGTGTGAGTTTGAAGTATTGATTTGTATCTGGGTACTGATTTTTTTTTTTTTAAATAGCACCAAATAGTTATTTTAGTAAGGATAGCACAACGGTAATTAAACACACAATTAAAAACACAATTTTTAGACAAAAGAATATCATTTTCATGTCGCTAGTCGCTAGTTCTAATATGGACCAAGACCATTCTAAAACTATCCAGAAACTGTCCAATATTGTAATAATTAAGTGATATTTCTTACAGTACCAACTTAGTATGAACACCAGCTTCAGAAATGATTGATAGTATCTGTGTATACATTTTTTAAGACGTCCAAATAGTACTTTTCTGTGTAATACAAACAGCATGGCCCTCCTCCATCTCCCTCTCCTCCACAGTACAAACACACAGAAATGAGCAGGATAATTGCGGAGCCGTCCTCACCTCCCCGACAGTTTTGGCGAAGCTCTGTAGCGTGGTGATTACCTCCTCATCGCCTTTTCCAAGGGCAAAGTTCTACAAAGAGGAAGAAAAAGTAACAAGTAATCCCCAAAAACAGCATCCAGTGGCACCGATCCAGACTGAACACGCGTCTGCAAACTTATAAGCACTTGCATTTGCCAAACGAGCTGGCAGCTAATGTGCACAGCAAAGCCAGAGATTCAACTCCATGTAAAAATGTAAGTTTACCGGCACAGACTTCAACTCAGTAATGGTTTGGTGTGAGTTCAACATCAAAACCAAAGACAGTACATAGACATAGAACAGGACACGTCACCCATAGCGTTCGGCTCCAGTCAAGTGAAGCTCGCCAAGAGTGGCAGTTATGGGGCAAAAATGATTTACAGACAAAATGTAGAGCGAACATTTTAAGATCAACAATGACGAGGCTCACTGCAGCAGTTACAAGAGAGAGAGGTGACAGTTTTTCCAATAGAAAGTGAAGTGGGGACAGACTTGATGGAGCCAGAAGTCTGCCCATGCTTACTTCCTGTTAGGAGTGTGGCAGCTAGTGGGTTAGCTATGTACATTAACATATTATATAAAATATTGGACAGGTCTAAAATGTTTAAAGGGATAGTTCAGTTTTTTTATGTGAATCTGTATGGCGTCCCCTTCAGCAGTGTCGTGCATTAACACTGACTTACCCCTGACAGTGTCCTCTGAGCCGAGTTCTGCCCCGGTTCTGGCGCTGAGGAAAGTAGGTCCGGCAAGTTCTCTTGAGACGCATCACTGCGCGCCTATTATTATTATTAGCCTGTTCACTTGTAAGTGGCGATGTTTACAAGTGAACAGGCTAATAATAATAATATTAATAATAATAGGCACACAGTGATAGGAATCGAGAGAAAATAGCACCAAGCGATTTAGACTGCTGACTTTTTCGTGGCCAACTGTTTTCTGACTCAAATATATCACTTTTTGGACAAATATTGTTTTGAGAAGAAAAACAAGCTTTATTAACTGTCCCCGCTAACTTGCCGGACCTACTTTCGTCAGCGCCAGAACCGGGGCAGAACTCGGCTCAGAGGACACTGTCAGGGGTAAGTCAGTGTTAATGCATGACACTGCTGAAGGGGATGCCATACAGACTGACATAAAAAAAACAAAAAAAAAAAGAACTATCCATTTAACAAAGATGTGGGGCAGGTAAGATAAATACATTTTTGGGTTTGGTATGGTAAGGTTTACGGATAAAGACACAAAAGCATTTGGATTAAAGGGAAACATTTTACCCAATTGTACCTTTTTCTCGTAGTCCAGAAGCTGCTGAGCGAGCTGTTCTGTGGCCAGCCCCATCTCACTCTGTGGAGACAAAAAACAGACATAAACATAAACAGAGCAGATGTAGGGTTATAGCTAAAGAGACCTCAAATAATAGATAACATCACAAAGGGTGTTTGGAACTATATCAGTCAGTTATATAAGGATCATTCCAGAATTGGAGGACATTTTGGCTTTAAAATTCTTGAAAAATAAACCTTCACTTTTCTGATTTTCTGCTACATATTCATCAATAATAGGTAATAAACTGATTAGCTCAGCTTACGGTCAATGGTAAAATTTTTATTATATGATTTATTTGGTTTATTTATTTATTTCCTCTAATCACAGTAACAGGGTTGCAAAATTGCACTAATGTTCGCTTTATCTCAGGAATAGAAGCTAGCTGTTTAGCTAGCTGTTATTACTAATCAAGAGGAAAAACTTGTTTATGCAAATACATAAAGGAAAAAAAAAATTGTTTTATTCTGATCATTTGCATAACAGGGTTGCATGAGGTAGAGTGAGACATTCAATCAAGGCTAACTGTTTTATAAAAATATGAAAAATGGAAGAGAAGACAAACCTTTGCTCTACCTATTCTTTTGGAAAACTGTTTGATGATGTCAAGTCCAGGGGACCATGTGGTTTACTGCTTTCTTCTTCTTCTACCAGACTAAAAATGTTCTGGTAACAGGGTTGCGTGCATGTAGTGGGACACATGTTCCATGAATAATAATAATAATTTGAAATATTATGTCTATTAAAACAAATGTTCCCACAATTACAAGAGATGCAATGAAACAAATTATAGAAAAAACAAGAAATTTCAATTTAATTTTAACTGTTTTATTTGAGATTCAATTTGGCCATTAGAGCGGTGGGACAAGAGGAAAATGGCATTTTGGGGGGTACCCCAGACTTATTTGGTATTATAAAACTATTTTCAAGCATTCTTTTTTCTCTTAGTTTTTTTAGATTTGGTCTCAGGACAAGTAAATTCACTCAGAAACTGTATGTTTTAGTATTTTGTATGTGGATTATTTAATATTTGATGGGTGGGAAGTAAAATGTCCTCCAATTCTGGAATGACCCACAAGTTTATTTGTAGAGATATATTAAAATGTAAATAATGTATTTGGAAAAGTTGATCATATTTAATAATTAATTGTATTCAGAAATAGTACATAAAAAAGTTAAATTTCAACATTTTAGCCTGAAAATAGATTGACAAGATTGAAAAATCTGCATTTCTGTATCAGTTACACGTTACTACTGCATTCACTTTTTGCAATAATTGAACAACAACCACAACATAGAGGTACATTTTGCATTTAGCATTTCTGATGGATAGGCATAATATCGTCTAATGATCAGTCAGTGTGATCATCCCAAAAAACTATGAGAACTATTCACAAGATATTTAGATCAGTGTGCCTCGCCCATATGTGATTAACTGAGATTCAGGAACAGGAACAGGACCACACCTCAACCTCCTCCTGCTCCTCCCAGTGAACCACAGCTCAACCACGCCTTTAATTACCCAGAATCCCTATTTTTACAGGCCTATCCCAACAACACCATCTGTCTCTGTTCTCTCGAACCCTCCGTCCCATCCCGTGTCTCTTGTTTATGCTTCAGTCTGAAGACCTCATCATCTACAGAAGGTAGGGGTCCTGAAGCGGCTGTGCTGACCACCTGAGACAGAGTCTCCACCCAGCCATCACATCTATCCATATCATCAATAAATATCTTTATTGTATTCCATTGTTGTGGCGCGTGTGCTAGTGAAGTGGTGTTTCATTTCATACCTGAGCTCCAAATACTCTCTGCATGGTCTGGAGCAGCTTGTTGGTGTAGTCTGTGAGATTCAGGGCATCCTCCTCAAAAACACTGAGCAGAGAGCGAGTCTAAACAGGACACAATCATTTCAGTCAATATTACAGTAAAACACATAACAACATTGAATAGAGCAATATTTATCAACATGTCAGTGGAATTCTTTTAGTATTTCATAGGTTAGCCATTATTTTCAATAAGTTTTTTTTAAACTTACTTTTTCTAACCACACAATGGTTAAAAAACACTGACTGAAGACCTCATGCCATGATAAAGAATATTTACGAATAATGTGTGTAATTATTACAAATTGCAAATTGTTCATTCAGTTTTGCAATTTAGTTTGAATAACGCCACTAAATGAAAAGAAATAGTACTATTCCTATGCTATTAGCAATACTAGTGGAACCAATAACACATGAGCAGAGGGATCAGCCCAAATGAATGCTACCTAAACAAGACTGCTTCAGTGTAAAGTGGTGATGCCAGCTTTGGTTGTGGTAATTAAACACTTAAATTGGTGAAAATGTGATTATGAAAAGAATTGCAGTAGAAACAGCACAAAGAAGTGTCAGCTTTGTGAGCGATCATAGTCTAAAGTTCAGTCTCAGGGCTTTTGTTGATATTAGCAGTGAGACGAGACAAGCCAACAAACACACCCAGTTTACAGGGCTTTACCTGCGCTCATACAGATCTACTGCTGTTGATATTAGCATAGCACATAATATCAAGTCAAAATATGTAAGGAAACTTAGAAAACTAAAATAATGATGTAGTTATTGAACAACAGATGCTAAGGATAAAATCATTTACGTTACGTTCATACATAATTGAGAACATTCAGATGTAATGCTAGGTATTTTAAACTGTAGGCGAGGCCAGGTCAACTCAGACATCTGTCATTATTATTATTTGATAAGAGTCCAACAGGATACAGCAATTTACTAGCTCCACCCAGTTCATTTGTTTACAGGTAAATGTGTACTATTTCCACAGGCTACTGCTTTGTGAAGAACTAATCTCTACATTTTAGTGTTTCCTAAAATTTATTTACTATGACTACACATGTAATTGTGATTATAAAGATATAATGTTGCCCTCCATGCATGGGCTTACTCCATGCGTCCTTTTATAGCTCTGTGTTACAACGTAATACTCATATACAAGATATATTTACTAATTACCACATCATCTTGTGTGTGAAAACGCTATGCATCAAAAGATCTCCTCAATTGACATGTTTGGTTTTCTTAGATATAATCCTTAAATAAATGACTGGGATTTGGGCACCTGCAACGGTAACTAAACTAAACTAAAGTAAAATGTAAGTAGTAAGCAACTTGCACACATGTTAGTATTGTCATGATACTAAAATACACGTACTATGGAATACACTTGATACCAATTCCGATACCACAAAGGTCTATCCCCATACGTGTCCTTATGTGTGTGTAAAATCCCTCAGTGGTCCATGAGCATATACTAGTCTATGTGCTCTTATACTTGTTCTGATACAGCTCAAGATCATTCTAAAGGAAAGGAAAGCTTCATTTCTGTCCTGTGAATGGGACTTTTTATTATTGATACATGCTCAAATGAGTACATCTGATTTTTGACACTTTTGACAACCCTAATACATGTCTTTCCTGTAATGATAAAACTGAAAAGCGCATGGAACATGGTCCATTCTTGACTCTCGGTCATAATCTGAGGGACTTGGGACTGTCTGTACCATTTTCAATGACAGTTTTCCGTGTTTTAGCTCAACAATTGACAATCTAACCCCTCTTTACTGCTGGTGGGTAACAAATTGGTCAAAAATAAGAACATTTGAAATATTGCTTATATATATTTATCAATGGTTTTGGATCTGCTGGGACAGGGGACACAGGGTTCAAAGCTGGGACTGTCCCAGGTAAATAGAGACATTTGGTCACCCTGTAATAATAATAATAATAATAAATCACTGGACATCTACCAAGTCAGCTGCTTCTCCATATTACAAACCATTGACTCATAGGCTGCACTGATGAAAGCAAGGAACTACTCCCACATCCAGGCCTTGTTTAGCTTATATGCAAAGATTCAGCTCCATATTCAGACTTCACACACATTTTGTCAGATAAATCAGTATTAAAAGGCTATTTATGATTAGTTATTATTAGTTGTTGCATCATTGGAATAGCTGTGTTTGAGCTCACACGTATCTGAGAGCTACCAGTGTACACAACAGTCTGATCAGCCAATGACTGCAATACATTTTAAATATATTGATTTTTGCAGTGACTAGAGTAATCTTGCAAATGTTGACATGTCGTCTTCCCATAACACTGTGTGAGTAGACATCTGTCATCGACCAGTGGAAACAGGGAGGATACAGGACCTAGCTTGTGCGTTGTCTTCTCTCCTCGTACAGTGGTCTGATTTGACAAAAATGACGTTAAACTTGCACAAAAGAAGCGTCGGCCTACCTGCGGACTGTCGTGCAAAGCGTCCTCCAAAAGCAGTTTGTGATGAACGGCCGGCATCTTGTTAGTTATGCAGGAGAAGGGAAACGGGAGCCTGAATTATTCACGACGTGGACTCAGTTTCCCAGAAGGTATTGCGCGACGTTGGAGGCGGGCCAAGGCTGAGCTCATACCAAAACAAAACAAACTAAATTCACATTAAGAGATTTTTAGTGTTTTAAGGTTTTATTCATATATTTAATGTCATTTTTTAAATCTTTAATTAATTAATTAATTTTATTTTTTTATCTATTTTAGAGGAGCGCGCTCGTTCGTTGGAGCATCATTTCATAGGCAACACTGACCTCATGTGGACAAGTAAAGAATGCTTGTATAATTCAAGTCTTAGAGCAATTGTCTAACGATTATGAATCAAAGTTTACCTATAAAGTGCTTTTTCATACAAAAATATCACACATCCCACCAAAACCTCAAGCTTTTAATCAAACTTAACCCCACAACTGCCCAGATGCACAAACCCAAACAACCCACACACACTCATCAAAGGTAGATTTATTTATTTATTTATGTTACATGATCTTTAAATATATTCTGGTTCTGTCCACAAATAGGCCTACTAAATGGGAAACATCAAAAATCTCATAGGTTATGAAGGCCAAGTGTGAAACTATCTCTAGTTTAAGATAAGATAAGATAAGATAAGATAAGACTTTATTGATCTCACACAGGAGAAATTTACTTGTCACAGTAGCTCCAGGTAGGGACAGTTTGAACAAGAAGACAAGTGCATGCAGGCAAAAAAAGGCATAAAGATAGGTGATAATAATAATTAAAAAAAAATAAGTAATAAATCAAATAATAATAATAGTAGTGATAATAATAAAAAACAGTGACCGGGAGAGTATTGAAAAAAATTGGAAAAACTATTTTGCACGATAGGAGTATTGGAAAAAAAAAAAAAAAAAAAAAAAAAAAAACCTTTACTCTTGAACATGGAGGCTGCAATCAGATTAGTCATAACTAATGATACTAGCCTAAGCAAAAAATACTCACACTTAACAGATTTTTACACAGGTCATGGACTGGAAAAGAGGTTGTAATTTTTTTATTTTTTATTTTTTTAATTACCTATCAACATGTCTTCAGTCGGAATAAAATGAAAACAGGATAATTTCAGATGACAAATCAAACAGAAAAAAATGCCAGCATAGGCCAAGAGAGGCAGTCCTGTTCAAAATGTTCTAAACCTGAAAACACAATTCACCAATAATTTGAAGCCCATGCACATACCATCTGCTGCTTGCACAATATTGCTAACGTAATTGAAATAATTGGTGTAGGACATGGAGTCATTTATTTTATGTTCCAGTGCCACATGCTTTTGGAATCCCTTATACAGCACAAAGTGCAACAATTATTGACAACATCTTTACAAATATAAATGAAGATATTGTATTAAGTGGGGTCATAATAGCTGACATTAGTGACCATCTACCCATATTTACATCTTGTAGATACAAACACAGAGAAAGACTGTAAAACTATCAAGGAACAGATCAATGAAAGCCATAAAGGCGCTTAATGATGATCTTAAAACACAAAGCTGGGATGCAGTTTATGTCAAAGATGTCAATCAAGCATACAACTCTTTTATAGATACAGTAATAAAATTGTATAATAAAAATTGCCCTTTAGTAACCTCCTGACAGGAAAAGGGAAGATAAACCAAGGACCTTGAGCAAGCTATAATGTCATCGTTGTACATTATATTATCAAAAATAGACTACCTAACTATCATCAATACTAAAATCAATTATATATATATATATATGTGTGTGTGTGTGTGTGTGCGTGTGTGTATTTTCCATGGTGGTTGATCTCCCTCACCCTAATTCCAGTTTGGGGGTTACAGCCCTGAGTGCTCCGATCACCACGGGCACCACTGATGCCTTCACCTTCCAGGCCTTCTCTAGCTCTTCCATGAGCTCTTGGTATTTCTCTAGTGTCTTGTGTTCCACCACCACGGCTCTGTTCTGTTGCTTATCCCACTATGTCTGGTTGGTTCGCCATCACCATTCTGTCAGTCTGTATCTGGAAGTCCCACAGGATCTTGGCTCGGTCATTCTCCACAACCTTCGGAGGTGTTTCCCACCTTGACCTTGGGGTCTCCAGCCCGTACTCTGCACAGATGTTTCTGTACACTATGCCCGCCACTTGGTTGTGTCGATCCATGTACGCTTTCCCTGCCAGCATCTTACACCCTGCAGTTATGTGCTGGACTGTCTCAGGAGCCTCTTTGCGCAGTCTACACCTTGGGTCTTGTCTGGTATGGTAGATCTGGGCCTCTATTGCTCGGGTGCTCGAGACCTGCTCCTGTGCAGCCACAGCAAAAATCACGCAATATACAACAAAAGCTACCACTACATGAGATCACAAGGTGGAATAGAGCATTTTGAGCTTTGGAGATGTAGACAAAAAGCTCACAAGAGTCATTTTTTTTGTAGTATAGAACCTTTAACAAATTTCTTTCCCCTCTTAAAAACAAACATAACCATGATTATTCTATAACAAGCCAATAACTGCACCCTCCCTGAACAGAAAAAGGAACACGACTTCAGCATCTTTCCAACATGAACATGGGCACCTGCGGAATTTCATATGAGCACAGCTGTCTAATGTCTGTCTGATGTTCAGATCCACTCACTCAGATCCATTAACTCACTCATAACTCGTCTGTGCAAGTACTGCCACACAAGAGCCACACACAGGCATTTCCAGGAAATGCAGTGGGACAGTGTAGTACTGTATTTTAAGTTAATGTTAATTAATGGAAGTTCCTGGTCTAAAATGTTAAATATAGTCTGAGCCTTATGTCCTAGTTTAGTGTTTCTCAAACTGTGGTACATGAGCTCCATACATTTTTAATATTGTTCAGTTTAGACCTGTCATATGAAGACAAAAACTTGAAACCTATATAGCAACCAAATTAATCCCTGAAATATATCTTTATTGATATTAAAGAGTGACGAGAAAGGGCTAGGTGGGCCCAATAGGACATACTGTTGCATACTAGTGCATATGTATTTCACTAAAACATCCAAATCTCTCTTTCTCTCATTTTGTTAAATAAATAAATCAGATGGTCTGCAGCCCTTTATTTATTTATTTTGATGATTTCTCACATTTGCAACAGTTCAGACATGACATTGAGACAGGCTACAAAATAGAATTTCCACTCTTTGTCCTGAGGAAAACTTTACCATTAGTCTGCTCCGGGGCAGCTGTGGCCAAAAAGACACCTGACCGCCTGACCATCAGCTGTGGAGTTCATTAATTATGACAGTGTGGACAATTAAAGTCATTTGTATTACCACTTATTACTGATGTGTAATACTGATGTGTAATACTACTCAAATACACGGCTGAGTGGCTAGCACTCATGCTTATATATATAAATATATATAAAATAAAAATATATAAAGATATTCAGTAGACCTACACTCCTAAAGTTATAAAGTGGTCAGGGGTTATTTAAGGACAGTTTTTCATAATTAACTGTATGAACCTGTTTCACTCAGTCTGGCCCTTCAAAGAGTGACTTAATGTCACAGGAAATCTACTGTGAACAAAGAGCTCATTCAGCTGAGAAAATCAGTCTATGGTCAGCTGCAGGCAAAGACAGGCTATTTATTTATTATTTATTTGATTGGGACAGAGCATGTTAATGGACAAACATGACACGATATGAATGTAAACACACCGCCGGATTGTAGCCTAAGGCTAATTTCCATCTGTTGTCCCAAAGGGCTGGTGGGGGGGGGGATCACAGGCTATATGAAGTGTCTGGAGGAGGCTTGTGGCTGCATCTCATCTTAAATGTAGTGTAATTATGAAAAATTGCCAGTAGTAGGCTAAAATATGAGTCTGATTAATTAATCCATTAGCCTACACAGTATCATCTCATCTTTATCACAATGCAACGTCTCTGTCTCACCTGGCTTTTTCTTAGCCAACCCTGCAGTGATGTGCTCCCCTTTGCTGCCTCCCTGAGGGTTTTCTGTCTCTCTCCTGCAACCGCCTCTTTTCTGTGGGCATCAGTTAAAGGCATGGCATAAAATGTTCACTTTCTGAGGTTTTGAACGTTAATGTGAGCTCCCCTACCCTGTTTAGCCCCCCCATGGCTAAAAGTTGCGAAATGTGTAAACTGAGCATTTGCGATCCTTTTCTACGTTTGAAAAAACAAACAAACAGCTCAAACGAGTGATTCTGAACAAGGAAACTATGTGACGTTACACTGCAGCAAAAATGCAAATGCAGTTCCACCGCCCGTCTGTATTTCTACCCACACTCTCTGTAAATCACGCCCAGAGAGTTTGGACCGCGAACGAGCTACGCAATGCGAGATGCGGTTTTACATTTGCCTGGAAGCACGTGAGAGTGTTTCCAGGCCCGGATGTCCTTTATCGAGCCTCCGAACCTCTGAAACAGCAGTGGTTTAATTTTATTTTCTGTGGAAATGTGTTTATTTTTCAATGGAACGCTTCTCATATCTTTCTCCGTGTAAAAACGCGGAAGTGGGGCCAGTGCACAGCACACCGCTAGAGAGGAAAGAGCGGAGTTTGGCCACGCCCCCACCCGCTGCACTGGCCTATCTCTGTTCTCTTCATTTGCAATCAAGCAACAACGCCCATAATAAAGTGTTTCAGAGACATATTTATGACTTTGACTGAGTTAATGGGTCTTTCTCATGCAGTCTTGATTTTGAAGAAGGATTCATTTACAGGATTAGGGAACCATTAAGGAGCCATATAAAAGCATCAAGAAGTACCATGTAATTGGATCTTTAACATAACACACATTACCCAAAATAGTGAGAAGATTTAGTCATTTAACGATTTTGAATGACAGAATTCATGTGATGCATTACTTCCATCATTCATTCTGCTAAAACAAAAAGCTAGAAACTGCAGACATGTAGCTTAGTTTGCCTACCACAAAATTAGCAACCTATTTAAATAATGGGTTGCTTGTCTGCAGGCTAGCTAGCTGTCTGATTATTTAGGCAAAACGTGGCAAACTGAACATGTATTTATGAACGTTTTTATTCAATTCATAAACCTTCATGGTGATCATTTGTTATATATCTCAATCTCACCTTTTACGACAACGTCGTAGCGGCACAGTGGCTGAGTGGCAGGGAAGTGCACGGGAATTTTGAGGGGCAGTTGCTCTGACCTGAAGAAAGGGCAACCCACCCCCCCTCGTGCCACCTTCGCCTCGAGCCTTTCCTGGCCAACCCAGAGTCGGTCGTGGCACAGTGGGGGCCGGCGACACCCAGGGAGAGGTCCCACGAGGGGATCCGTGGACCCCACCCGTTTACCTCTAAGCGATTTCACGTCCTCTTGAACTCTCTCTTCAAAGTTCTTTTCAACTTTCCCTTACGGTACTTGATGACTATCGGTCTCGTGCCGGTATTTAGCCTTAGACGGAGTTTACCATCCGCTTTGGGCTGAATTCCCAAAGAACCCGACTCCGAGAAAGACCCCGGCCTCACACCGTCCACAGGCTGAGCCTCTATCAGAAGGATTCAGGCCCCCGATCGACACCGGGCAAGCGGACTTCCGTACGCCACATTTCCCACGCCCGCCCGTCAGACGGGGATTTGGCGCTGGGCTCTTCCCTCTTCGCTTGCCGCTACTGAGGGAATCCTGGTTAGTTTCTTTTCCTCCACTTAGTAATATGCTTAAATTCAGCAGGTAGTCTCGTCTGATCTGAGGTCGTAGTCGGATGGAGTGGGGACGCGGGGTCTCCGGACGTGGCTCACGGAGCTCCGGTGACAACCGCTCGCAAACTGGTCCGGCTCGCGAGTGAATGAGGCTGCTTTTATTTTAGGAAAAATGTTTTGAGTGGTGATTTTTTTGTTTTCATTTTCAAATCTAGGCCTAGGCCTACATGAAATTCTGCATTGATTGAACAATTTATTATTATTATTATTTTTTTTTTTCCGACTCGGAAGGAGTCCAGGAGTGCACAGGGGCAGTTGCCCGGGCAACCTGAACAACCCCCCCGTGCACGTCCCTGTAATATTGTATATTCTGATATATAACATTATATTATATTATTTATTATTCAATATTCAATACAATATAATATTATATAATTTAATAATAGTTTAAAATACAGTGGTACCTCACCTTACGAAATTAATTCGTTCCAGAAGTGGTTTCGTAACGTGAATTTTTCGTAAGTTGAGTAGCTATTTCAATGGAAAAGGCCTGATCCGTTCCAAGTTTTTTTTTTTATAGTGTAACATTTTTTTTATAGTGTAACACTGTGTCCTGCGTAGAGACTGTAGACCCAGGACTGGACGTGGACTATACCAGGTCTAGACCAAGGTTTAAACCTGGACTGGACCAGGTCTAGACCTGGACTAAACCAGGACTGGACCAGGACTAAATCTAGACTAAACCAGGTGGATTAAAGCGCCGCGTGCGGGTCTATTTCCTGGTTTCGTTTCGAGTCACGGCTGAGGCGAGCAGTGAGGAGGGGAGCGTAGTCCGAGCGCATGAACGAACGCAGGCAAGAGCCGCGGTGGTCTAATCCTGGTTCAGACCTGGTTCAGACCTGGTTTAGACCTGGTTTAGACCTGGCACGGTTTGAGCACGGGTCTTGTGCTCGCAGCCCCGCGCCGGGTCATGCTGCGCTATCACACGTGTCAGAGCGCAGTTTTCTCCCCCCTCCCCCTTCCCCCCACACTTCATTATTAATACATTTTGTTGAAAATCTATGAAAGTTTGAGTATTTAAACGAGAGACAAATGTGAGAAAAGTTTAAATCCAGTCTGAGAAAAGCGTATAATGTGTGTGGCTGAGCGTTATTTGAATTTTTGAGATTTCGCGTTTCGTAACTTGAATTTTCTTTCGTATCTAGAGACCAAAATTTACCGTTAAGGCGTTTCGAAACTTGAAATTTTCGTTTGTTGGGTCATTCGTAAGGTGAGGTACCACTGTATTTGTAAAATATGTTTCAATACAGGAATAAAACAAAAGCCAAGAACAAAGTAAACATCTGTAAAAAAATATATAGTTAAAAAAATAACAAGTTGTATTCAAAATGCATTGCAAATTGCAAGATAAATATGTAGGCACAGTACAAAAAAACAGTTTAATGTGGCCGTACCTGGCCGGCGTGTCGGAAAAACTACAGAGGATTTTCAGACAATATGAAATCCCAGTTTATTTCAAACCCACAAACACTTTAAGACAAAAACTCGTCCACCCAAAGGACAAAGCACCGAGCCACAAACAAAGCAATGTGGTCTACTCCATTCAGTGTAGTGAAGACTGCAGTGAGCGCTATATTGGAGAAACCAAGCAGCCACTTCACAAGAGGATGTACCAACACAGATGGGCGTGCCAGAGTGGACCGTCATCTGCCGTACATCTTCACCTAGAAGCCACGGGTCATTCATTTGAGGACAGTGAGGTTCAGATCTTAGCCAGGGAAAAGAATTGGTTTGAGAGGGGAGTTAAAGAGGCTATTTTTGTCAAAAAAGAGAATCCTTCTCTGAACAGAAATGGTGGAGTAAGACATAATTTGCATCCCATCTACAATTCCATTATTAAGCCTAGATCAAACAAACAGGGAAACAATAGGGTTAACCAGGTCAGGGCCAGAGGTGTGAAAAACAGGCGTGTAGGGATGAATAGGGATCGTCAGCTAGACGCCAGAGAAACAAAAGACGGAAACCAATGAGATAGTTCCGGAAAGTAGTTAGCTAGGTAGCTCCTCCCTACAGCAAGATATAAGCAAGTGTCTTACCAGTATTCTTATTAGAGCTGACGAAGCCTCTCGGATGAGCGGCGAAACGTTTTCAACCAAACAAACTTTGTCCAGTTGACAGATTGAACTTCTCCTGTTATCACAGTTTAATGTGGTGTTTTTTTTATTTTTTAATATATATACAGCTATATTTCTCCAGTTTTTAAGTTTTGCCTGCATCCATTGACACAGGTCGGTGTATCTAAGGGGGTATTCACACCTGACTCGTTTGGTTCGTTTAAAATGAACCAGAGTTTGTTTGTTCCTTTGATTCGGACCTTTTGGGCTGGTGTGAATAATAAACAAAAATCTCCATCCGGAGCAAACAAGCGGACCGAGACCACCTAAAAAGCTTGATCTCGGCACTGTACCATTCGAATCCTGGTGCGATTCGTTTGAGGTGAGAATACAGACCGGACTCGATCCGACACAAGATGGCTTTTTGTACTTCACAAGCTCCCGTCGTATGTCGAGCATTATGGGAAACCGAGGCTTACGAAATGAAATGAAACAAATCTTACGAGGCTTACTTACATTTTGCATGAAGAGCAAGAGTCAGAACTTGATGCGCGCACATGAGCGCTGTCCTCCGGAGCCATCTTGCCCTGTATCTTCATCGTTTGGAAATTGATTGTAAAATAGTGTAAACCTCACGATGCTGCTCAAACATTTTGCGAACTGTAAAAACTGAGCAAACCATATCGCTAGTGAACCACACTAAAATTTTAAAAATAAAAAAAAATTTGGTCCGGACCAAAGCAAGTGAACTATCGAACTTTCCTGGTGTGAAAATGACCTAAGCTTTGCAAACAAGCCTTTGCCAAAAGGAGGGAATGCCTGGTATTCCCTCCCTGGCTGGTATTTGAAAAGTTGGTTGTCATTGAAAATGGCCACCAGGGTGACAATAGCCGTTTCTCAATTCAGAGTGTGCACAGTTCGGAGTGTGGTTTGAAGGGGGCTCAGACTGCAGTCAAGACTGTGCATACTTGCTCAGCCCTGAGTGCGCTCCGCAGACTGCATGGCCGTCTGCAAAATGCGACAGGTCTCGCAACTACGGGAAGCAGCCGCCGACTCCATTTTCTCCCGTAGAAGAATTAGCGTGCGGTGCATGCTGGGATATATGAGTGTGCGAAGCGTGCATTTTTGCATGCTTGGTCCACGCCCCGATTTCCATGGAAACGACCGTGGTCTTCGGATCGCGTGTTAACTGCATTGAACAAAAACGAAATGGAACAGCAGTTGTCGCGCCGGATGTGACGCACATCCCCTTAAAACCACGCTCCGAACCGTGCACTCTCTGATTTGAGAAACGGCTAATGTCTTGGTCTTCTCCTGCAGTATGATGCACTCCACTAGGTAGGGTGACTTCCAGCTCCCTGCTCCCTGTCTGTGTTATCCATCATTTCTTTAAGTATCCCAACTGATTTAATGATCCTGTTTGCAGGGTTCTCATTCAGATTTGGGCCAAGACATTTCAGAAATGATTTCAAGTAGTTGTTCATGTGCTCCAAGTGCAAATCTAGTGGTATGTTTTTACCTCCTCTTCCTCTTCCATTCAGACTTTAGCTTTTAGACTTTATTGTCCCCAAGGGGAAATTCATTTCCACGCACGCATTTCACCCTGTGAGCCATACGAGGAGATAGTGTAGCATTAAGTTGCAAAGTAGGAAAGTGCTGTATGCATAATGGCCGTGACCATACGCCTTGTAGAAAAGGAGAGCAACTTGGTAAAGTCATATCAGCCGTTCTCCGTCTCCCTCTTTTACTGCATCCATCATGTTTTACTTAAAAGTAAAAAAAAAAAAAGCTAAAGCCAAGCCTTGCAGAGTGCTCTTTGATGCTGTCTTGCATAACTACAGTGGTTGTGGAAGATGAAAACGGGGAGGAGAGCACAAGACTATGCGTCTCCTTCTTGTGCGTTTCTCTTGCCTTCTGATAGATGTATGTTTTACCACACCCTTGCTGATGGCAATAAAACAGAGCTTTAGGTTGGTCATCTGTTTTGCTGATGAAATCCTGTTGCATAACATCAGCTCAGCCATTTTCTCATGAAGTCAGGTTCTCTGGTCTGATTAAGACCCTGATTCAATGTCATCTGGAATAAAATTGTCTGGTGTGTCTGTGTACATAAAAAGGACAAAGAAATAAATTATTATAGTATTACAAGTACGTACAGTGGTACCTCACCTTACGAATGACCCAACAAACGAAAATTTCAAGTTACGAAACGCCTTCACGGTAAATTTTGGTCTCTAGATACGAATGAAATTTCAAGTTACAAAACGCGAAATCTCAAAAATTCAAATAATGCGCGCTCAGTCACACACATTATACGCTTTTCTCAGACTGGATTTAAACTTTTCTCACATTTGTCTCTCGTTTAAACACTCAAACTTTCATAGATTTTCAACAAAATTATTAATAGTGAAGCGTGTGGGGGGAAGGGGGAGGGGGGAGAAAACTGCGCTCTGACGTGTGTGATAGCGGCATGTGTGACAGCTGACCCAGCGCTGCCAGCAGGTCTAGACCTGGACTAAACCTGGACTAAACCTGGACTAAACCTGGACTAAACCTGGACTAAACCTGGACTAGACCAGGTGGATTAAAGCGCCGCGCGTGGGTCTATTTCCTGGTTTTGTTTCGAGTCACAGCTGAGGCGAGCCGCTGCTCGCATGCAAGAGGTCTAGACCTGCTCTCCAGGGCCCCTCCAGGCACGGAGCCCCAGACATCCAGGGACCCAGGGGGACACTGCCAGCCCGCCTTAAGAGCTCCCTAAGCGGGCATGGGTCCGGGGATTGTCCCGGTCACCGGCCTGGAGGTCTTGAAGAGGCCGACCTCACGGTTCTGTCCATGCCGCTCTGTGAGCACCTTACGCGGGCAGGTCTAGAGCAGCGGCTCGCCTCAGCTGTGACTCGAAACGAAACCAGGAAATAGACCCACGCGCTGCGCTTTAATCCACCTGGTCTAGTCCTGGTTTAGACCTTGGTCTAGACCTGCTGTCAGCTCCGCGCTGGGTCATGTGCGCTATCACACGTGTCAGAGCGCACTCTTCTCCCCCCCCCCCTTCCCCTCACACGCTTCACTATTAATAATTTTGTTGAAAATCTATGAAAGTTTGAGTGTTTAAACGAGAGACAAATGTGAGAAAAGGACGCAGGACGCAGAACACAATGTTACACTATAAAAAAAGTTACACTATAAAAAAAAAACTTGGATCGAGGCCTTGGAACGAATCAGGCTTTTTCCATTGAAATAGCTACTCAACTTACGAATTTTTCACGTAACGAAACCACTTCTGGAACGAATTAATTTCGTAAGGTGAGGTACTACTGTACTTATAATACTAATATTATACTGTCACATGCTCTACATTGAACATAAACATACTTCATGGCATTATAGACATAACAAACCTGACAAATGTTTAAGATCAAAGTGCTTGAGAGCTGCTGCCAGGAAAAGAGCTGCAGTAGTTTGCACTGGGGCCTTGTTTAGCATTACCTGCCCACACCTGCACAAAAATATTATTACAAAAGTGTGTTATTTTTTTTAACATTAACATTACTTACAACATTACATTTTTTTTAACATTTCAAGTTTCATCAAAGTAAATAAAAGGAAAGTACATGACCATGCCGAATTCATGGTGGGAGGACATTAATATCATTTCATGGGGCATCCAGACAGTTCACAGGAAGGGACTTTACAGAAAAAAGTGCAATACAAATGCAATTAGAACATGCTTTAATAAACATGCACTCTCACCGTCATGCAGAAAAACACTCCAAGAATGCATTTGAGATATAAAATGTACCTCAGCACGTTCATGTTTGAAAAAAAGGGTACCATGATCTTTTGCTGACATGTTTTTGAAAAATATTTTGTAGTGGATCTGGGAAGTTAAAGTAAATATCAATACAGTTCTTTAAAATATTGAAGTCTATGGCCAGATTACATACCTCAAGCAGATTCCTGATGGCATGCCAATCGGGGGGGGGGGAAACCTTTCAACTCAGTCAATACCCATATTATCTTAATTTTCTCTTTATTACTATGCAAATAAATCAGGAATGTCTTATAATACGTCGATTAACAGCAATGTATGTGTCAACTTGTAAACGAATGGACATTTTAAAAAAGCAAACTAACAATGTAGTTTTATAGATTATTAATAATTTTAATACTACAGAGTGACAAATGCCTTGATCCATAAGAAATAACACATTAGTGAATTGGGTTCTTCCATGCCTCGAATGTTTACTTAGATATGGTCTACAGACTTAGCATATATCAATAGCACGCTTACCTGTGTGATGCTTCGTCTTGTTGTGGACTGAGCGGGGGGAGGACTACGCTGAATGCTCTTCAGTGCTCTTGTAGTTTTACAAGGAGTTGAGCATTCTCATTTGTCACCAGACTCAGATGAATCCTCTGTTGTTGTTTCAGTAGTGAGAGTTTCCTCGTCTTGTTGCCATTTGCGAAAAATCGGTAGGTCGCGTTCCAAGCGCCCGACAAGACTTACACAAGGCTTGCACATTCTAATCGATCTATTTAACTCGGGTCTTAATGCAATGCCCAAGGTTAAGTCCACAGCTCTCAAGTCTCACGCTTTGAGAGTGTGACACACGCATTTCGAGTTCACATGCTCACACGCCACACATGGTATTTCTCACGCTGAAATTTTGCTAAGCAATTCAATGAAACTCTAGCCACTGGTCACAGCGCTTCTGTACCCAGAACATCAGTCTGTGCGGCTCAGAAGAGTTATCCAGGCACCACGCCCTTTTCAGCCAATCAGAAACTAGATTGTTCTGTTGTTGGGCAGACCGTAGAGTCTAGTTTCAGCTAAGCGCGCACTGCACTGTCAGTGATAATTGAAGGACGGCAACTGAACACGAGTGAGACGAACGAATGATGACAAAACGGTGAATGATAAAACAAACGAACATCCAACTCAGGACTGAGAACCATCAGGTAATAACTTCATTTATATAACTCTCATTAGTTGCTTTGTAGTTTTGCTCTTTAGACCAACATTTACACCTGTCCATTTCAAGCTAGTGTTATTTTAGGTAACCAACTAGCAATCTGCCTACTGTGGTTATTATTATTTGTCACAGAATAAATAAACAGTGTATGATATTGTAACCGAGAGCGGTTAAGGCCCCCCGCTTATATTTTTAGTAGTATAACAGGTAAATCTGACAGAATAGAAATCATTCATAAAAGGCAGGGATAGTGTAAAAATAGATACAATTTTATTTATTCACTTAAGTTTAAAAATGCAAACTCCTAAAAATACAATAAAGTGCTACAGTCAATGGTATAAAGTGCGTTAGTTTGACACTCGCAGAAACCACTGGGTTAAGGTGCGTAGATTAGATTTACACACACATTTCACTGGGTTAAGGTGCGTTAGATTCTCAATTACAGCAAGCACAGTTAGTAATTCACTCCACATGCGTAACCCCAAATGGACTGTCTAGCACTTCTAATTTTTATCTACCAAGAGCACAGTTGAACACAAAACTTATACAAAAAGAAAGAGCACAACTGAGAGCACACTTGTCCGACCGTGGTCTGCTTTGTTTGTATTTTGTATTTATTTATTTGTAAAGGGACAGCACATATTAATGAACATTTAAAATGTAAATATGTAAAGATTATAGCCAGCGTGGCTAATTTCCATCTTCAGTCCCTCGGCAGGTTGATGTCAAATCAGGGACAGGGACAGGGACAACAACAATCACACAAAGTACATAAAACCAGCACTCACTGTACACACAATTCAGTCATTTCAAGTAAAGAGCACAACTGAGAGCACACTTGTCTGTTGAACAACAACAAAAAAATAAGCAGACTGACTCAAGTGCAACTTCACTCCAAGGCTGCTTAATGTGGAAGGAATTTAGACAGACTGCCTAAAAAACCTGCATTTTAGTCTCACTGGTTACATCATGATATAATTGAACTTTTTTAAAGAAGCTGGGTTGAAGAGCCATGGGTCGGTAGGTGGATAGGTGGATAGGTGAAAAAATAAAATCTCACTCCAACCAAACTTCAAAACTTGAGAGCCCTGTAAGTTAAGTCATTGCAACAAAGGTGAGCTTCGTGACTTATAACCCTGTTTGAAAATCAACATGGAGTTTCAAATTACACCATGTATCGTCATGTTTTTACTGCAATGACACTAGTCATTTACAACGATCTCTGTTGCGCTAGCTATGTTGAATTAGCTCTCTGCCCTTCATACTCTGTTTGTTTTACTTTCGCACTGTAGATTTTCTTGTTACTTGGCTGACGTCACATCCGCCCTTCTCTGATTGGTTCACTTCGCTGTCTGTTTGCTCGTTTTCCCATGAAAATTAGCTGGACCAAAGTGACCAGATTCAGCGAGTCATGAGTCTGGATTTTTCCAGGCAATCAATCAATATAAAATTATTATAACAGAATATTTATGTGTGTGTTTTAAGTGTATCTGTCATGATTTGGCAAAATTCAAGGAACCGTATGTAAGATTATGATTTTAAATTTCATTAAAAAGAACCAACTCAACTGTGTCCTTATATAAGGCAAACATGTTCACAAAGTACTCCACGGTTACTATAATGTTTAACACACAAACTGCATATTTAGGCTAAGTTTTTCTGTCAGACAGAAAGCACTCTGTTCCACCTTGTGATGTCATGTAGTAATACAGGAAGAACTCTACTGTGTCTTTAAACTCCATACACCTTCACTAGAATCATTTTGATCATTTCAGAAAGCATGTTGAGTTTTGGAGATGTAGACAGACTAACAACTCAAGCATGTAAGATAAGATAAGATAAGATAAGCCTTTATTGATCTCACACAGGAGAAATTTACTCGCCACAGTAGCTCCAGGACATTTGGACAAGAGGGAAAAGTGCATGCAGGCAGGGAGGGGATAAAGTAAGTAATAAATAATACAGATAAAGTAAGTAATAAATAATACAGATAGTAATACGTAATAATAATAATAATGGAAATAGTAATAATGATAATAGTAACAACAAGCATCAACATGAAAAAGGAGGATATTGCACGTCTGGCCTATATGTTAGAATTATACAGTCTGATGGCGGTGGGGATGAAGGATCTGCAGTAGCGCTCCTTCTTGCACTGGGGGTGCCTCAGTCGGCTGCTGAAGGAGCTGCTCAGCTCCTCTACAGTCCGGTGCAGAGGGTGAGAGGTGTCGTCCTTAATGGACATGAATTTGGCCAGTACCCTCCTCTCAGCCACCTCCTCTACACGGTCCAGAGGACAGCCCAGGACAGAGCTGGCCCTCTTAACCAGCTTATTCAGTCTTTTTCTGTCCCGTTCTGTGCTGCTCGGGGCCCAGCAGACGACAGTGTAGAGGAGAGCAGAGGCCACCACAGAGTCATAAAAAGTCTTGAGCAGAGGCCTGCACACTCCAAAGGACCTCAGTGTGACTGAAACAAAACACCACTGCAGGTAGGTTTTGATAAGGTAACAACATAATGGCATGGCTTAAAACTCACAAGAGCCACTTTTGTGTAATATAGGACCTTTAATAGTGTCTTTGGTAGAGAGGGGTCTGGCTGCAGACCTTCAGCGTGGGACCTCTTCCTGTGCAGGCTCCAGTGTCAGGCGTACCTCCAGTGTGAGGCCCGGAAATAACAAACTTTTTCACACCACCAGTGAGAGTCCAGCCAACCCAGCGGGGAAGAGTGGCGAAGAATTGTTTATTGCGCTTCTCCGCTGTTTTGCTGATCATAGTCCTGGTCGTGTGCATTATCTAGCTGTTAATAATTGATGTTTATATTTGTGTAGTGGTATTGAGTTTTATGAGGCGTGTTTGTGCAGTGGTGTTACTGAGACGACAGTTTTGGAAAGTTAGTGTAGCATGTAAAATGTGTTCCCTGAATCTCCCTACTCATATTGATTTCAGACATCCTGTTATTAAATGTTATGCACCTCTTAAGTCTCTGAACAGATGTACATAGATCGATGTGTTCATGTAACTACTCTTTAGAGCAGAGGTCTTCAACAGGGGGGTCGCGACCCCTAGGGGGGTCGCAGAGGTACTGCGAAATCTTTTGATTTAACTTTAAAATAATATAATTTTATATTTTAATATTTTTTAAAAACAATATATTTTTCATCATTTTTCCCCAATCAATTTCTCCCTTGTCCCTCCACCCTCTTTGATGTCTTAAAATGCACATTAATGCGTACATGGCGGCCTCCATCCACCCCAGGATAGATATGTTATGTGCAACTCATCAGGGTCAGACATCTCACTGAAGTGGGAATTCACAGATGGCTTTGGGGGTTCACTGTCCCCTGTATGTTCATGTATGTTCACAGTTTAACTTGATGTGTTATGATCAAAGCTTAACTTGATTTGTGTTAATTGTTCATTATTTGAATAGCTCTGTATTTGAGCAAGATGTATGTGTAAATGGCAGAAGCACAGCCACTCTCTCCCTTGCACTTGTTTTTTGGTTGAATCTTAATAGGCTTGTGTTATATGCAAGTTGTGTTTAAAAATTGCAGTAGCACATCCACCCCCTAGGGCCTATCTGGCCCATCTTTAAAACAAAAAAAAAAAAAACATGAAAATACAGTATTAACCTGTGTATTATTTCCTTGTATTGGATGTACCATAACAGAGTAGCAATGTTTATACATGACACTAAGCTCAATTTAATGTAAAATACAATTCTATGCCGTATATATAGTAGGGGGTCCCTGGCCCAGTTCGCCATCTGTTTGGGGGTCCCTGGCCTGAAAAATGTTGAAGACCCCTGCTTTAGAGGGACTCTTTCACAGGTTAAAAGTCTATAAATGGATGCAGCAGCTTTAAGTTTTATTTGAAATTACTTCTGAGCACTTGGAGTTTACCCCATTAGGATAAAATTATGTCACCGGCGGTAAATGCCACAAGTGGAGTTAATATGATTAACTGAGATTCAGGAGCAGGATCACGCCTCAAGCGCCTTCTCCTCATCAGCGAAGCACAGCTCACCGTAACTACATGTCTAATTTCCCGGAGGCTATTTGTAGCCGCTTATCCCATCATTCCAGTTCGTCTCAGTTAACTCCCACCCCCTATCTCGTTGTCTTTCAGCCATAAGACATCTCCAAATGGGGATCCCGTTCCGGCTGGGTCAGTTTAAAGATCAAAGATCAAAGTCAGCTTTATTGTCAATTCTGCCATATGTGTTCAACATACAGTGAATCGAAATTTCGTTTCTCTCTGGCCAGGTAGTGCAAAAAGACAGTGTACAAAATACAATATGAAGACAAAACACAACAAAAACTATCTAAGACAGAGATCTAAAGTTAAACTAAAGTCTAAGATCTAAAATCTTAAAGCAGTGCAACATAATAAATAAATACCTATATACAGATGTCCAAAGTGTGCAGTGTGCATCAAAAATGTGCAATGGAAGATACAGCAGTGAAATGGTAATGTGCAATAGAATGTGCATTGAAGTTAAGATAAAATAAATGTGCAACAGTAGTAATTCTAGTGCAATAACAGGAGTAAACAACAGTAGTAAAAATTCCAGTAGTAATGTGCAATAACAGTAGTAAACAACAGTACAACAGTAGTAAAATTCCAGTAGTAAATGTAAATGTGCAACAGTGCAACAGTAGTCCTTAGCAGCAGTTTTTAAAGTGTCTAGAGCAATGGTCTCAGGCACGCGGCCCGCGGGCCAACTGCGGCCCCCGGGACGATAATTTGCGGCCCTCGTCTTAATATGAAAGATTAATATAAGTGAGGCCCGCAAGATTAATATGAATTTCATTTCTTGTGTGCGACGCAGAATGAACCAATCACGATGTGGTATATGGCTCTGGAGGGCGGGACATCGGTCGTGCTTATTTTCTCTAAATGTGTGGCGGGGCTAGGGTGAGGTCCCAGTGCTTAGAGCTTTTAGTGCTTGTGTGCTTGTGTGTGCTTGTGTGTTTGGGGTTGCGGCAGGCAGACATCAGACAGGGACAGTGATTGATCCATTTCTTAGACACGAGGGAGGCAGACAGTGGTGCATTTGTGCGCGCTTTGCGCGCGCTTTTCCCCGCGCGGGCGCACAGCTCCGGCGGGACGGAGGGAGGGCGCTACTTCCGTGAACGCGTCTTCGTCCGTCTCTGACTCCATTCAGAGCCTGTCAGATCTGTGGAGAGGCGGCGGGCGGCCCTGTTCCCACACGTGCAGATAGTGTCACGGCCTCACTCGCACTACGTGTTGTTTGATGTGCGCGCGCGTGAGACCCGGGTGATACTGCGATAATCTTACCTGGCCAGCCAAATGATATCTCTCTGTATTTCCTATACACCGCGATACCATTTGGACACCCTCCATCCACCCTCGCTCCTCCGGTTACAAACGGACTCCGCGATTCTGATTTGTTCAAAGATGGTGACGTCAGTGCACCCGCCTTTGCCCGCAAAGTCACTCTTAGGCAGCGGAAGTTCCGCCTCAGTTTTGAATCAAGATGGCGCAATCTCTGATTGGTTCACTTAGCTGTCTGTCTACGCGCAACCGCAGCGCATTTTGGACCAAGCGTTACCAGACTCGCTGGTACAGCGATGAGTCATGGATTCTTCCAGGCAAGCGATAATCCATATATTGACTAGACCAGGACTGAACCAGGTCTAAAACCAGGTCTAAAACCAGGTCTAAACCAGGACTAAACTAGGACTAAACCAGGACTGAACCAGGACTGAACCAGGACTGAACCAGGACTAAACCAGGACTAAACCAGGCCTAAACCAGGACTGAACCAGGACTAAACCAGGAATAAACCAGGACTGAACCAGGACTGAACCAGGTCTAAACCAGGACTAAACCAGGACTAAACCAGGACTGAACCAGGTCTAAACCAGGTCTAAACCAGGACTGAACCAGGACTGAACCAGGACTGAACCAGGACTGAACCAGGACTAAAACCAGGACTGAACCAGGACTAAAACCAGGACTGAACCAGGACTAAACCAGGACTAAACCAGGACTAAACCAGGACTGAACCAGGTCTAAAACCAGGACTGAACCAGGACTGAACCAGGACTAAACCAGGACTGAACCAGGACTGAACCAGGACTGAACCAGGACTGAACCAGGTCTAAACCAGGACTAAACCAGGACTAAACCAGGACTGAACCAGGTCTAAACCAGGTCTAAACCAGGACTGAACCAGGACTGAACCAGGACTGAACCAGGACTGAACCAGGACTAAAACCAGGACTGAACCAGGACTAAAACCAGGACTGAACCAGGACTAAACCAGGACTAAACCAGGACTAAACCAGGACTGAACCAGGTCTAAAACCAGGACTGAACCAGGACTGAACCAGGACTAAACCAGGACTGAACCAGGACTGAACCAGGACTGAACCAGGTCTAAAACCAGGACTGAACCAGGACTGAACCAGGACTGAACCAGGACTAAACCAGGACTGAACCAGGACTGAACCAGGACTGAACCAGGTCTAAAACCAGGACTGAACCAGGACTGAACCAGGACTAAAACCAGGACTGAACCAGGACTGAACCAGGACTAAACCAGGACTAAACCAGGACTGAACCAGGACTGAACCAGGAATAAACCAGGACTGAACCAGGACTGAACCAGGTCTAAAACCAGGACTAAACCAGGACTAAACCAGGACTAAACCAGGACTGAACCAGGACTAAACCAGGACTGAACCAGAGAATCCATGTTTAAAACAGTTTATGTTCAATGTTCCATTTCAGGCAATTAACGTTTAAAAAACTGTTAATACATACATTTAAAACTGAATAAAAAATAACTAGCCAGCCAGCCAGTCAATATGCGGTTTCTTTAGTCGTCTGTATCTACTGTATGACCATTATTATTATTAAATTATTTATTACTGATTGATTTATTATTTTATCATTTTTTCATTTATTTCATTTGTATTAAAAATAAATATATTTGAGAACATTGGAATGATTTATTTGCACTTTTCTTGTGGAAATCCTGATGCGGCCCAGCCTCATTCAGATTCTACCCCATGCGGCCCCTAGGTAAATTGAGTTTGAGACCCCTGGTCTAGAGTGATATGTCTTTTTATGGAATACAGCTTATGCCAATCTGGGGGGTGGGGGGTGGGAGACGGGTAAGGTGAGAGTTCAGGTGAGAGTTCAGCCTCCTGACAGTCTGGTGGAGTGGGCCCGGAGACTCCGGTACCTTCTCCCCGAGGGCAGGAGGCTGAAGAGGCTGTGTGAGGGGTGGCTCGGATCACCCATAATGCTGGACGCTCTGCGGGTGAGGCGGGTGTTAAAAATGTCTAGGAGGGAGGGGAGAGAGACACCAGCGATCCTCCCAGCTGCATTCACTATGCGCTGCAGGGCTTTCCTGTTCTGTTCAGTGCAGCTCCCGTACCACACAGTGATGCAGCTGGTCAGGACGCTCTCAATGGTGTCTCTGTAGAAAGTGGTCATGATGGGTGGGGGGGCTCCAGCCCTCCTCAGTTTGCAGAGGAAATAGAGGCGCTTCTGAGCCCTCTTTGCCAGTGATGTAGTACTCACTGTCCAGGAGAGGTCCTCACTGATGATGATTGAGATGGAGCCCCCACCCTGAGTCTCAACCCAGCCATCTCTACCTCATTCATCCAGACATCCACCGCTATCCATTAATAAATATCTTCATCACATTACTGTATGTTGTTGGTGTGGTCCTTGCTAGTGAAATGAAGATGAAGGGTTGCCAACATCAAAAGTGTTATGTATTTAAGAAACTAATATCTTTCACATTACAAAGTTGATTAATTAAATATAAATGCACAAAGTTTTCTCTTCGTTAACTTGATTTTATTTTAAAGTTTGTTGTGCGCACTTCCTCACGCTGGAGGTACGCCTGACACTGGAACGTGCACAGGAAGAGGTCCCACGCTGGACCCTCTTGTGTAAAGACAAACTGTTCCACGCATATAAAAAGAAAGAAATAATATTGCTTGAGGTTCCAACATTCTATGAATTAAGCTGTTATGACATAACCATTTATGATTTTGTATCCCAATGTAGAGCGTTTGTCCACTGATCCAAAGGACGGCGGTTCAAATTCCGCTCTTGACATAAGAAACATCAGTGGTTGAGCGGTCAGATCCACTGACCCACAGGTTGGTTGGTACGATTCCAGCTCCCACAGATGGATGCTGCAGTTGTGTCCTTGGGCCAGACACTTAACCCACCTCGCCCCCGGTGTCTGCGTACACTGGTGTGTGAATGGGTAAGTGGTTCCTTGTTGTAAAGCGCTTTGGGTGCCTTGAAGGTGGAAAAGCGCTGTATAAAGATGTGACCATTTACCATTTTACCAAGGCCAAGCCAAGGTAAAAGTCAAATCTGTGGAGAGGTAAAACAAAGCAGACAGCTTACATAGTATCTTTTACAAAAACACATGTAAGTCATACTGTGGAACATTTCAGCCAAAGCAATCAGATCTCCATGGAGGCAAGCAAACTGTCTTTCAAACCCGTCACCAGAAAAGTTACAGAGCACTGAGGGCAGCATTGTGGTTTGGGATGAAATCAAAGGCAAAGTGCGCCAAACAAACCCAAGGGAACGTGGCAGCGCTCACAGTTATAAATGAGCAAATGAGAACAGAAATATTTAGTTTGTGAATTCCCACATGATAGGGGGACATTTGATACAGATAAATGCAGATTCCCATTTGTTTGCCTATGAAATAAATGCATAGACACAATGTTACTTAGGTGGACTAATCCTTCCAGTCTATTTTCCTCTGTGGCCCAGTGAAGATTGCGGCGGGAAGGGGGAGGGGGGGATAAACCTTTCAACTCAGTCAATACCCATACTATCTTAATATTAAAGGAGAATTAATGTTTTTTACAATTTGAGCCTTATTTCGGTAATAAAACAACTTGTTTTACTCACCCATAGCACTTTGGTGTCATATGGAGCACTCCCAGAGATGTTTTAGATTAGCGATAGCCGTAGCGATAATATATGCCCCGAGCGGTCTTCAAATAACACAAACTTTAGCACTTTTCAAATCATAGAAGCTCAATGTCTTAGTCTACACTTTTGTTTGTGTCAAAAGTGGCCTGTAATCCGAGATTTATCCATAGTTTCGAGTAGATGAGGACGCCAGTGCGCATGTGCGGAGTCACAGTTTATTTTGCTCTCAGCTCCCGGGACCCGAACATGAAACGCAAAGCTGTAAATTATGGATAAATCTCAGATTACAGGCCACTTTTGACACAAACAAAAGTGTAGACTAAGACATTGAGCTTCTATGATTTGAAAAGTGCTAAAGTTTGTGTTATTTGGAGACCGCTCGGGGCATATATTAGCGCTACGGCTATCGCTAATCTAAAACATCTCTGGAAGTGCTCCATATGACACCAAAGTGGTATGGGTGAGTAAAACAACTTGTTTTATTACCGAAATAAGGCTCAGATTGTAAAAAAAACTTTAATTCTCCTTTAATATCTCAATAGTTATAGCCTAAAGACCCAGGATATGTTGATTAGTTTTTCTTCTTTAAAAAAAAATACATTTGCGAAAAACCAAACTATGTACTCTACTATCTAAAGCAGCTAATAATAAAGCAGGCTCTAAACATAGACACAGGTCTATATAAAGACTAGAGAACAGTACATCATTTATACATCTGATGGTTCAGGCTGATGTAACAGGTTACAACAGAAACATGCGTGTTATACTCATGTTTCTGTTCCTGTTACATCAGCCTGAACCATCTGTAACAGTATACAGGGGGTCCTCGGGTTACGACGTAGATCCGTTCTTAAGACGCGTCGTAACCCGAATTTCGTCGTAAACCGGATTTTGCCTTTGATCTTCCAACCAAAGCACCAATAACCTTTCCATCTCAATAATTAGACCACTACGCTGCTCGGTTATCACTGCCGCTTTCATAGGAGCAGATCAGAGCCCACATCAGGTACTTCCGCCCACATTGGGCACGCACATGAGGCTGTCTTCTTCTCCCTACAACCACAACAAAGCGTATTCTTCCGCCGTGCGCCGCGCGCCGTTCGCGTTTGTTTACATCTCTTACCACGCTAAACCGTGTAAGACGGAATGACGCGTAATATATATATATATTTTTTAATGGGGGCGCGTTCGTAACCACGAAACGTCGTAACCCGAGACCGTCGTAACCCGAGGACCCCCTGTAACAGTAAACAAAGGAGCTGTACAGGTTTTATGAAGAGAATAGTTTGGCTTTAATTCATCTAACATACTAGTATCAGAATACACTAATACACTAGAGTACACTAAATCAGGATTAAAGAAGGACTAAAACCAGGTCTAAATCAGGACTACAAAAACATCTTTATTTCCCCCAAAAGTGACTACATTCCCTCTACTTTCACTTTTACATTCTTAAACGGAGCCTTCTGATTGGCTTCCCTACCCCTTTCCCCCGCCTCGTTTCCCCTCGTTTCCTGGGCAACTGTGTCAGGGAGGAGAAAAGAGCAAATCATGTGAGTCCCAGCATCTCTCTCTCTCTCTCTCTCTTTTACTTTGTCCCTCCCTCTCCCCTCTACCGTCTCCCCCTCCCTTCTTCCTCTCTCAGTCTCTCTCCCTCTTTCTCTCTACCTCTCTTTTCCCTCCCTCTCTCTCCTCTTGTAAATGTGTTTGTGCATATCAGCCCTGCCTCTCTATGCCTCCCCTTCACTCCTTGCTCGCCTGTGCGTTGCCGTGACATCCGGCTACAGACCTCTGTGGACAGAAGGAGATTCCTACAGCACCTAGCTTTGGTCTCCTCTAACCTATTTGTGTCCCTGAGTGTGCGTCTCAGATCCCCCGTCCCCTGCTGACCAGACCCCGGTGTGACAGTGGCTGCTTCGAGGGGGAATGGGTTGTGGCAACTCCTCAGCCACCAACACTTCAGGAGGTGGTGAGATTTTAATTCAACATTTTCAGTATTTTGTGGATTTATGTATGTTTATGTATGTTTTTTATTGTGCAAACCAATATGGTTGCTGGACTTATCAGTAGAGGCAGCGCTGAGACGAGCAGGAGAGGTGTTCAGAATTTTAATGAGAATTTGCGTGAGGGCATCCCCACGATTTCACCCATGTCATCACTAATCTGCTGGATTGCCTTTGTTTCATTCATGTTTGTGACAGTGTGTGACAATGTAAGCTTGTGTGTGCATATGTGAGCTGTGAGGCTTTACATGTATGTGTTGTTAATGCGATCAGTATGATGGCATGGAAGGACTCAAGGACTTCAAAGCATTGACTTGTGGGAAAATACTGGATTCAAATACTGAAACAGATCTCAGTTGTTTTTTGGAGTTTGAGTCAGTGTCCTCACCTCTAGGATTTCATTCATAAAATCTCTGTGTATTTCAGTAGTACGTCACCAGTCTTTTGTTGATGTTGTGTTTTGAACGTGTGCCATGTGAGCGCTCAGTGTCCTCTATTCCTTAGTGATGTATCTTCTAATAACAACCCCTTTTTGTGCACTGTTGTGCTTTTCTGGTGGAAGGTCTGCCACCTGCTTGTTTCCACGGAGATGTTTTTGCTTTGCCTGGAATGTTCCACAGTATAGCATACATTCTGAGAGTGTAGTTCTGAGATGCTACTAAACAAATAACCTGTGTCACTCTGAACTGAGTTGTACACATGATCCTTCTGAATGGCTCTGCTGAAAGAGATCTGAAAACACAGATTGCGCCGGCTGGTTAGCTCAACTGGTAAGTCACTGAATTTCCCCCTGGGGGTTGTGGGTTCAAATCCCCCCTGGCAATGAGCTAGCCAGTGTGGGTCCTTGGGCAAGACCCTTCATGGTCCTCCCCCCCGGGTGCCGAAAGATGGCTGCTCACTGCTCCTGAAAAGGATGGGTCAAATGCAGAAGTCAAATTTCTCCTGTGTGTGAGACCAATAAAGGCTTAATCTTTTTGGCGGCACGGTGGCTGAGTGGCTAGCGCTCATGCTTCACAGCAAGAAGGTTCTGGGTTCGATCCCCGGGTTGCCCAGGCCTTTCTGTGTGGAGTTTGCATGTTCTCTCCGTGTCTGGGTGGGTTTCCTCCGGGCACTCCGGTTTCCCCCACCAACCCAAAACGTGCACCGGGCGCAGTAATGTGCTGCCCACTGCTCCTAATAACAGGATGGGTTAAATGCAGAACTGGAATTTCCCCACTGTGGGACTAATAAAGGCATAGCTTTCTTTCTTTCTTTCTTTCTTTCTTTCTATTCCAATCTGATTGGTCGAAGCTTCACAACAGCAGAACAAGTTGAGTTGAAAAGAAAAGCACAGTTGAGAGAAAAGCACAGACATCTTCACTCTCCACAAATGCACAAAGCTCTTTCTTCTGCACGTGCTCGTTTTTTCACACGCTTCACATTTACATTCTGTATTGATGCTAAAATAGACTGACGTTTGTCTGTGGGCATTGCCATGTTTGTTTTCGTTCATTTGGGTGCTTCACCTGGTTTCTGCACAAACCTCAAAGCTGCAACGTGATTGGTCCACCCACCCAGTGACCCATACAGCGGGCACTCTCTAAAATGGATCCTCATGAGTTTGTGAGCTCACAGAAATAACTGTCCTTCTCCCCCTCTCTATCTGGGAGTGAATTAGCCAGTGTCTATTCTCTGGAGAAGGACTCTTGAATGAGGTGATTACAGCTCCAGTATCTGCAGGTTCCTCACCATGCTCGCTCTCTGGATGGACGAACACAATTATTGCTAAGCCAATGACAGAACAGGATGGTGAGGGGCTCAGTTGGTTGAGTGTTGACCTCTACGACCACCACCAAACTAATGTTTTTAATGTTTGTTAAGGACTACAGATGGAAATTAGCATTCTGCTAAATCTGGTGCAGCCATCTTTTTAATGTACCTGCACATTGTCCTTCAAATAAACAAGTAAATAAATAAAAATAATTAGTCAGTCATCAGAGCACATTAATGCATTAAGTATTGTATTGCTCACAGATACAACAACAGTATACACAAAACAAGATTGAAACATTAACTGTTGGCTGTTTCTGAGCTATGAGGAATTAAAGGAAAAGTAAAATTTTTTACAATTTGAGCCTTATTTCGGTAATAAAACAAGTTGTTTTACTCACCCATAGCACTTTGGTGTCATATGGAGCATTTCCGGAGATGTTTTAGATTAGCGTTAGGCTAACGCCGTTAGCCTAGCGTGACTTATAGCCATAGCTCGGGGCATTCCCCGAGCATGTAATATGCCCCGTGCGGGCTCCAAATAACACAAACTTTAGCACTTTTCAAATCATAGAAGCTCGATGTCTTTAGTCTACGATTTCGTTTGAATCAAAAGTGGCCTGTAATCCGAGATTTATCCATAGTTTACAGCTTTGCGTTCCATGTTTGGGTCCCGGGAGCTGAGAGCACACTCCGCGCATGCGCACTGGCGTCTACTCGAAACTATGGCTAAATCTCGGATTACAGGCCACTTTTGACCAAACAAAATCATAGACTAAAGACATCGGGCTTCTATTTGAAAAGTGCTAAAGTTTGTGTTATTTGGAGCCCGCACGGGGCATATTACATGCTCGGGGAATGCCCCGAGCTATGGCTATAAGTCGCGCTAGGCTAATGGCGTTAGCCTAACGCTAATCTAAAACATCACCGGAAATGCTCCATATGACACCAAAGTGCTATGGGTGAGTAAAACAAAATTTGTTTTATTACCGAAATAAGGCTCAAATTGTAAAAAACGTTACTTTTCCTTTAAAGAACCACTATGTAACCTTTCTGGTGGAGGGTCCGTCACCTTCTTGTCTCCATGGAGCTCCGTTGACAACAATGACCTTGCCTATATCCATTAAAACAAGGAGGTGGCAGGTCAGGTCTGTGGAGAGGCAAGCCCACTCACACTAAGAATACTTGTATGTTTTCGGAATAAAACGCCAATTACATGCAAGATAGATACGTTTAATGCTATATTGTTGAACTGTAGCACCTGTAACGTCACCATGGAAAGAAGCAGGTGACATGCTAGATCTCTGGAGGGGCCACCTATAGTAAGAATGTATGATAGATAATACAATACAGTGGAACAGACCAGGCATAGCAATGACATCTCCATAGAGCCAAACATGTCGGTCAAAACTATGGCTGAACCATTTGGAGAAAAATTAAAAAATAATTTCATATATTTCAAGCACTGCAATTGAGATTAGATTTGTGTTTTAATAATAGGATTCATTTCAATGTTCAAATTAGAAACTTGTCCAGAAGAAATCTCAAGTATGTCAGTATGAACTGGCAAATGAATACAAGAATCATATTTCAGAGCATGTTTGTACAGATTTAAACTACAGGGTTAGCTGTTTTTATGCAGAATAAGGCCCCGTGGAGACACAGGGAGGGCATCTGACACACAGGGACATTGCAGAGAATGTTTGTACAGATCTGAACTAAAAGGTTAGCAGTTTTTATACAGAATAAGACAGCAGAGTTTGTTGTTTGTGGAGGAAATTGCGGAATTTAGCCTCTGTGATTTCCTAATTGTGTCCTTTCAAATTGTGATTTTGATTTGATCAATCTTGCAGCTGTAATCCAATATTACTCAGAACAGATACACTGCACTATGTTCAGAATAGGCCTGTATCTGCTTACAGCGGAGTGAAGAACTCTTGGATGTTGATGAGTGGGACAGTGTTTTTTCTGCTGCAGTGGTCATGGCTCACTGATGGTTCAAGGACTATCGCAAATACTTCTCCTTCTCTTTCTTTGTTTGGGATCGGCTCCAGAAACTTGTCATATGAATCTAATGGCTTAAAAATCCTTTTACCTGAACCACTCACGTCTTTAAAGGAGAATTAAAGTTTTTTACAATCTGAGCCTTATTTCGGTAATAAAACAAGTTGTTTTACTCACCCATAGCACTTTGGTGTCATATGGAGCACTTCCGGAGATGTTTTAGATTAGCGATCTCCGTAATGTGAGTTCTCGGGGCACATGTTTGCGGTCTCCAAATAACACAAACTTTAGCACTTTTCAAATCATAGAAGCTCGATGTCTTAGTCTACGCTTTCGTTTGAGTCAAAAGTGGCCTGTAATCCGAGATTTATCCATAGTTTTGAGTAGATGAGGACGCCAGTGCGCATGTGCGGAGTCACAGTTTATTTCGCTCTCAGCTCCCGGGACCCAAACATGAAACGCAAAGCTGTAAATTATGGCTAAATCTCAGATTACAGGCCACTTTTGACTCAAACGAAAGTGTAGACTAAGACATTGAGCTTCTATAATTTCAAAAGTGCTAAAGTTTGTGTTATTTGGAGACCGATCGGGGCATATATTATATGCCCCGAGAACTCGCGTTATGGATATCGCTAATCTAAAACATCTCTGGAAGTGCTCCATATGACACCAAAGTGCTATGGGTGAGTAAAACAACTTGTTTTATTACCGAAATAAGGCTCAGATTGTAAAAAATGTTAATTCTCCTTTAAGGGTTGAATAATGGCACCACTTCCAGCTCCTCCAGCTCCTCCACCTTCAGCTTAGGTCCTGACCAAACCGAAGCAAGAAGATCATAGAGATGGTCGCCGGGCGCAGTAATGTGCTGCCCACTGCTCCTAATAACAGGATGGGTTAAATGCAGAAATGGAATTTCCCCACTGTGGGACTAATAAAGGCATAGCTTTCTTTCTTTCTTTCTTTCTTTCTTTCTTTCTTTCTTTCTTTCTTTCTTTCTTTCTGAAACTCTAGTACAGAAGGTGCTCATCCGGACTCTGTTTTGAGATCCAGACTTTTTGGTTCCACTAGAAGACATTTTCAATCGACCAGGCCAAGTTACTGGTCAGATCTATGGAGAGGCAATCCTGTTCACAGTAGAATGCATGCGCTTGTATGTTTGAGCAATAAAAACACATGCAATTGAATAAATGCAAGATAGATCAGTTTAATGCTAAACTGTGGGACATTCCAGTTTAAGCAATGGAATTAGTGGCGTTTTTAGCTCTTTTATGAGATTCAAATCATAAAAGAGATCCAAATGATCAGTTCTTTTCAAAGAGCAGTTCAAAGATTGGCTCTTTTACTATTTATTTATACGACTCTGTCCATCTATCATCTACAAACTACTTACAGAGCTTTACAGAGCTCCGAAATTGGATCCTTTTACCCTTTTGTGCATCACCGAAATAAAACTGCACTACAATAATAATTATGTAAAAACTGTTATTATGATGCCAGATCTGTTTTTTTTGTGCAAACAGCTCTCCATCATGTCCCCTGCTCTGCTTCTGTGCTGACACTTGTGTCAGTTCAGGGTTAATTGGTGTAAAAATGCAGCAAAACTATAAAGAAAAAGATTAAGTTTTCACTTTTCCAAGAACCGTTCAAAAGAGCCGACCTGTTCATCAGCGTCACATCGCATCTCCACGAGGATGACCCGGGAGCAAGACTAATGAGAAAAATGTGTAATCGCACTTTCTAACAAAAACAGTTTCTTTCTTCACAAACAGAGTGTTCTGATAGGCTTGAACTGACCCCTGTCCTCGTATGACATCAGCTCTACAGTCACACTGACTGCAACCATTGTATTGAGTTGAGAGAGTGGGCATCGGAGAAGTCCTGAGTTGTTTGCTCAGATTTCCTTCACAAACAACAAAATCTCCTGTTTTATTCTTCATACAAAAATGCTAACCCTGTAGTTTAGATCTGTACAAACATGTTCTGAAATGTGATTCTTGTATTAGTTTTCAGTTCAGATTTCAGTCGGAAAATAAATCATAAATCGAATCGCAATCAGAGCGCTTATCAGAAAAATCTTAAATATTTTTTTTCTAAATAATTTTAATTACCTCTAAGTCCAGAAAAAAACCCTTCCTAAAGCCACTCCTGGGGGCTCTGTGTAGGGACATTTTATAGTCTGAGTCATTGCCTCTTTTCCAGGATGTTGAATCATGTTTTTAAGATATAAAGTGCAAAAACAAAAACAAAAACAGGAAGTACCACTGAGTTTGAAAACACTGATGACAAAAACAGATTCCACAAGGGCAAGTTACAGGTCAGATCTATGAATGTCTTTTTAGCAATAAAAACATCTGTAATGGAATAGATGCAAGATAGAGTTTAATAAATGGAACACCCCAGACAAAGCAGTAACATCTCCAAGGACACAAATGGGCAGCACATTCTTCACCAGAAAAGTTACACATGGATCTTTAACAGAATAAAGGTGTAGGTGATGTCATGTCAAATCTGCTGCTCGTGTCCAACCAGGAAGTAACATATAAGGAATACAGTGGTACCTCACCTTACAAAATTAATTCGTTCCAGAAGTGGTTTTGTAACGTGTAATTTTTCGTAAGTTGAGTAGCTATTTCAATGGAAAAGGCCTGATCCGTTCCAATGTTTTTTTTTTTAATAGTGTAACTTTTTTTTATAGTGTAACATTTGTGTTCTGCGTCCTGATTGGAATAAACCAGGTCTAGACCAGAACTAAACCAGGTCTAAACCTGGACTGGACCTGGACTAAACCAGGATTATCCCGGGACATGGCAGTGCCGTTGGAGGAGCGCGTTGCTCGTGTCTCCATGCTCCTTGCGCGTTCCGCGCTAGAGCTAAGAGGCCAAGAAAGACACTCTTTCAGCGGGAATAAGAGTGGGGCGGGGCGGGCTCTGCTTCTATGTGACTTCCAGGTCTAGACCAGAACTAAACCAGGTCTAGACCAGGTCTAAACCAGGACCAGATCAGTTCAAGACCCGGACCAAACCGGGTCTCTACTCCTCCTGCTAGCAGAGCGCCCAGGTCTGCAAAATATAGCTTTCCCAACAGCTGAATTGGCCCGCGCGGGCGGGCCGAGCCGCGCGGCGCGGGATGGAGCCGACGTCGCTTTTTGATCCTTCGATGTCAGCTCTTCCTATCATTGTGAAGCAGAATTCACCAAGCGTTGGATTGTTCGCTCACTAATAGGGAACGTGAGCTGGGTTTAGACCGTCGTGAGACAGGTGAGTTTTACCCTACTGATGATGTGTTGTTGTGTCTCCGCTCCCCTCGCGCGTTCGGCGCTATATTGAGCCGGGTCTCCCCCTACGCTTCACTATCAACACATTCCATTGAAAATCTATGAAAGTTTGAGTGTTCAAACGAGAGAGAAATGCGAGAAAAGCCCAACTCCAGTCTGAGAAAAGCGTAGAATGTGTGTGGTGAGGCATTTAGGCTACGTTCACACTGCAGGGCTTAATGCTCAATTCCGATTTTTTTGTGAAATCTGATTTTTTTGCGAGGCCGTTCACATTTCCAGTTAAATGCGACTTGTATGTGATCTCCAGTGTGAACGCTAAACTCCCCAAAAGTGTCCCGCATGCGCCTTGGAGGACACGATGACGTCACATGCAGCGAACGCGCTCAATGTTTACGGAAGTAGCCTAAAGTTGCTTTCGTACCGGAGCCAAAACATGTACAGCTTATTTGTTTTAAGGAGGAGACGGAGAAGGACGAGGTTTTTGGCGACAGCGTTTTGCGGGGCTGTGGCAGCAACGTGTGCAGAAAGGAACATGTGGGTGCGGAGTCACAGGCAGGAGGGGTGGGATTGCTACGTGCTTCGCCGCTTCACTGATACGAGTTTATATACTATTTTCGCATGACGAGAAGAACGTTTGTGCACATTTGTGAACGCCTACTTGTACCACTCTCATTGGAGGAAACACACTCAGGTCGGATGAATGCGACCTGGCCGTTCAGACTGCAGTCGCATGTCAAAAGATCGGATATGTATCGGATTTAGGACCACATATCCAAGTGGCCTGGATCGCATTTGAAAAAATCGGATCTGTGTCGTTCACACTGTCATTAGAAGATCAGATACAGGTCGCATAGAGGCAAAAAAATCGGATTTGGGTCGTTTCAGGCTGCAGTGTGAACGTAGCCTTACAGCCCTAAAACATGTAGAACAATTGCAAAATACAAAGTTGTCCTACCTCGTGGACCTCTCCCACCACCTCTGGAACCTAACCCCGTGTGTTGGGGCGTGCATCTGAACGCGCATTAATTGAATTTTTGAGATTTCGCGTTTCGTAACTTGAATTTTCTTTCGTATCTAGAGACCAAAATTTGACGTGAAGGCGTTTCGTAACTTGGATTTTTCGTATGTAGGGTCTTTCGTAAGGTGAGATACCACTGTATAAGGATTATTATAAGGAAAACGTATGAAATATTTTTTGCAAACTTTGACTGAAACGATCTAAACAAGTAAAGTAAGTCTTTATCTGCAGTGCATATGTCAGAGCCTCTCTTCTGGGCATGTGTGAGTGAATGGGGCGTTTGTATCTCCCCTCCAAGGCTCCTCTGTCAGGTCTGAGGACCGCAGCTCCAGCTGGGACAGACACATCACTATTGTAACAGTGATTTATGCTTTAGACATGTTCTAATGTTGTTTTCTCACACACACAATGGGAACCAGGGACAGATTAATAACACTGGGGCCATCTTTCAGAAGGAACCTGTTAGGTTAAAGTTAGGAACATTTAGCATGCTAAGAGTGCACTTCCTGATTATTGGACAGTGAAATGCTTTCTAATTAGACGCAGGCAACAATGGTTAATTGACACTGAGAGCTGTTACTGATGAGTGTGTACAGATCTGTGGAGTGTGAGGCAGAGCTGTAGTCCTGATGAGTGTGTACTAGGGATGGGCGATACCAGTTATTTTTGTTTCGATACGATACCAAGTAATACCAGGGTTAGAATCGCGATACCGATACCGATACCGATACTTTCATACATTTTTTAATACTACAGAAAAACACTAACCTGGCTCTAACTAGATACCTTGGCTTCACAAAGCTCCACCAGGGGGCTTAGCTCCACAAATTCTAACACCAGATATCTGAAAAAAAAAATCTTTGATGAAATGAAAATGGCAATGCAGACATCAAATGTGACCACTAGACTTGTTTGTGCTGCTTGTATTGTATGTTGTATTTTTATGTATTTGCCTGCCTAGGGACTATGGATGAAAACTAGCTTTGTAGCTAAAATTCAGCATATTTACATTTGTTTTATACTTATGTTCATTAATGTGCATTGTCCCTATCAAATAAATAAATAAATAAAAATAAATAAATAAATCTATTGTAAGTTGGGTACTTGCAGCCTATGAAAAAAGACAAGAAATGAAGTATCACTATTCTCACTCTCATATACATACATTCTCCTCTCACATACACTACTCTTAGTCTTCTACATGCTTGATGGTTACCTGGATTCTCCCTCTCTCAAACGCCTCGGCAGCTGACCTCTGTCGTACTGCTGTTGCTGCTGTGCTGGAGGGAGCTGCCTGACTCGCCTCCTGTCGTCGTTTGGTCAGTAGCATTTCGTCATGCTGAGGTTTATGATTTATGATCAAGTGTTTATTTAAAATTTGTGGTATTGCCACAATATCGGATCATTTTTTGGCACACACTGCACTTCGCAACATTGTCGTCCACGGTGTGGAAGTAACACCACACCACACTTCGCTTGCGCTTGCGGTCTCCCATGGCTCCTGCAGCCCCGCGCCGCTTTGACTGAAATCTCACAGCAGTGAGTCTATCGCGGGATGACGTACTACCCCACGTTTGGTGAGAACGTGGAAGGAAAAGTAGTGCCTGACAACTGGCAATGGTTGAATAATGAACAAAACATATAAGAATTTGAACTAAATAAACTGAAAGTTAAGTCAGTAAGAAAACATGACTTGGTATCAATATTTTAATACCAGGATCTATGCATATTCAATACCCCATCAGGATCAATATATCAATACTTTGGTATCGATCTGCCCATCCCTAGTGTGTACAGATCTGTGGAGTGTGAGGCAGAGCTGTAGTCCTGATGAGTGTGTACAGATCTGTGGAGTGTCCCATGTAAAAAAAACAATGTATTTAGAGGGCCCATACACTATTATGTTGTTTTCTGATCTATGCTATGCTATGTTGCATTCTCATCACAACACACACACACAACCCCTGCAGATTTAGGCTGAGTTCTTCTCTCAAACAGAAAACACTGCACCCTGTGATGTCACATAGTAAGGCAGGAAGTGGTCCACTGTGTTTTTAAATTCCATATACCTTCAATAAAATCATCTGGATAATAATCAGACCTGGAATTGACAGACTTCACAAGGTGGAACAGGGTTAGTGTGTTAAACATGTGTGAATGAAACAAACAAACAAACAAACAAAATTACAACTCCAGGTCTTTAAATAGCGATAGCTTTATTATTTTTTTTTATTTTGTTCCCATCCAAAGAAAAGGTAAACTCATTTGAAGGCCCATACAGACAATGCATATGTCCACTTTAAGTCCATAGTTCATTAGTTCCTCCCCTGTACACATGTACGTTATATATTAGTATATTATGCATTCTAGTCTTCATGGCAGTGCTGCTTAGAAACCTGTGAAGGCCACAAAACAAGCTTTCCTCTCGCCTGCTCACTCCTTTTCAAAGAGCAAATAAATTGATTTTTTGTCATTCTGTTTCAGGGCCTCCCGATGCCTCAAAGGATATGTAAGTACTAAACATTTCTAGTATTTATTCATCGTGAGCGTTGGTCTTATGGTCCAAGGTGATTGAGTTTAGTCTTGTCTCCACTGGTTAAAGGGGCTGTACCTGATTTCAAACCAGGAGAAAATGTTTTAGTTTGAACTTTTAGCCCTGAACAATGAGTCCTTTCTTCTGCTGTGATGTTGTACCATGATAGAGAAAGGACAGTCTGCAAGAGTCAGACCCCACCATGTATGATATAGAGATCTCACATCTGGACCATAAACTGCATGGAGAAGTGGATTAAGTGAGAATAACGTCTCCTACAGAGTTGGCGTCCAGTCAAATTATTCATCTAGTTCATCAAGTCTAGAAGCATATTTGGAGCACAGTTCCATATTTGGATAGTATGTGTCACAGCAAGCCCAGAGCCAATCAGAAGTGAGGATGTTGAAGGTAATATCCCTCCCTGCCTGCACTGCTGCACTGACCTCAATGAAAGAGGGCAGCTCATTGGTCTGTTATTAATGTTCAAATCTTGATTTACAGACAAAATCGCAAAATCAAAAACTATAAACATTTTAAAAGTGAAATGAGGAGCCTGATGGCAGCAGCTAAAGAGAGAGGAGCCATGGATTTTCAATAAAAAGTGAATTGGAAGTTGGAGTTGGAGTTGATGGAGCCGACTCCATCAGCTCTGTTTCAAGCGCACTCATGCTCACAATAGACACACATGCTCACAAGACAATAGACTGTATTTACAGTATATACAGGGGGTCCTCGGGCTACGACGTTGATCCGTTCTTAAGACGCGTCGTAACCCGAATTTCGTCGTAAGTCGGATTTTGCCTTTGATCTTCCAACCAAAGCACCAATAACCTTTCCATCTCAATAATTAGACCACTACGCTGCTTGGTTATCACTGCCGCTTTCATAGGAGCAGATCAGAGCCCACATCAGGTACTTCCGCCCACATTGGGCACGCACACGAGGCCGTCTTCTTCGCCCTACAACCACAACAAAGCGTATTCTTGCGCCGCACGCCGTTCGCGTTTGTTTACGTCTCTTACCACGCTAAACCGCGTAAGACTGAATGACGCGTAATATATATATTTTTTTTTTAATGGGGGCGTGTTCGTAACCACGAAACGTCGTAATCCGAGACCGTCGTAACCCGAGGACCCCCTGTATACAGTTTATTGTCTTGACAAGAATACAAATCAGATACAGGCCCTTTTATCTGTGTTGTCATTTCTTCACTTCCTCTAGTATACTAGTATATCTGAGTGACTATGGGCCTTAGATGGGGAAAAGTGTCTTGTTTATTTATGTTTTCAAAGAATTCTGAATAAATGAATAAACATACAATGAACTCAAGACAAAAGAGTAGTGGTAAAATAGCAGAGGAGCATCTGCCGCATTATAATAATAATAATTAATAATAATTCATTGCATTTATATAGCGCCTTTCATGACGCCCAAAGCGCTTTACAGTTTGTTGTTCATTCACTCCACACTTGGTGGTGGTAAGCTACTTTCTGTAGCCACAGCTGCCCTGGGGCAGACTGACGTTAAACTGATCTGTCTCCATGAACACAAGCAGACACATGGGCAGGCAGAGTGACATGTCTGTGGAGAGGCAAGCCTGTAAGAATTCATTATTGTCCAGGCATTTAAAACATTTGTAAATGGATAAATGCGCTTTAATGCCAAACTGGGGAACACTGCAGGCCAAGAAACATCTCCATGGAGACGAACAGTTTACGGACTCTTCCACTACCACTGTCTGGTACAGTTATTCTTTCATTTGGTGGTATTCAGAGTACAATTACTTTTCTAAAATCAAAAAAATACATGTGGTATTTGTACATATAATTTTATAATGTATGTACATATAATGTGACAGATAAGTGATGCATGGCAAAGACTTAAAGCTGTTTAAACCCTCTTAATGTGCTTAAACCCTTTAAAGTATCTCCTCTGTTGTAAATCTGTGAAATAGCTAACTCTCCACCTATTCTCTCCTCGAGCGATCCTGCCCTTCAGATAACTAAGTATTAATGCAGTACAGGCTACAAAATACATTTGGAAAGTCCTCTTCACAACATTGTTTATAGTTCATATACAGTCACATTGTAATATACAGTATGTATAGAGAGTCACAGTGTATATCGCACATGTCCCCAGTTAAACATAGTCTCTCACAGACGGAGGTGGTTTCCATTTTGAAGTGGCTAACAAAATGGCTTCATTTGAACGTGGGTGTCGCTCATTTAGAACCAGAGAACAAACACCATTTCTGCTCCACTTTTCTGTAAAAATCCACAATTTACATGAACTCTGAAACCTGCACATTCCACCTGGCAGCAATCACAATACAATCTCTTCTGTGAACTGTGTGTGTCATTTTTTTTTTCTTTTGGTCTGCAGAGGACAGCTGCAGTTTGATGGAGGGTTTTGAAAAATGTTTTTCAGAAGAGCCTGTGTTTTTGACATGAGTGTGATTCATGGGGCAGTAGGACGTGCATATAATAATAATAATAATAATAATAATAATAATAATAATAATAATAATAATAATATGTATCAGGTTTTGTAGTGTTGATGATAAAGCCCGTCTAAGTCTCTAAAGCTTTGACCTTTTTTAACTTTAATGTTCATAATATTACACAAAATTGCCTCTTGTGAGCTTAAAGCCCCAGTGTGTAGGATTCGTGGCGCATAGTTGGATGGTGCTATTGCACTTTCTGTTTTAGCTACGGCAGACCTCGAGGTCCGCGCGCCGCTACTGTATAAATAAAAAGCGGTCCCGTTTTTTTTTTTCTTTTCTCATGAAAACACACATTCCCGATCATGTACCATGACACTCTACACATCAAATGAAACCTTACAGTCTCCTCTTTTTGACTATGCAATTCATTTCCCTGCACAACAATCACTCCCCGAGCACATGGGGCTTTTATACGGAAAAGCACAAAATGAGGTTAGCTTACCTTAGAATGCTTTGCACAGGTCAAACTCTGTATTTCACCATAAACTTGCTCTCAATTTGTCTGTAAGGATCCAGCGAATAAAATCCAGTAAAACAATTTAGTCCAAAACACGTGTTAGATCCATTACGACGTCTGAACCGGCAGCATGCTTGTGTTGTTTACCCAAAACCACGAGCCTTGCCGAAGGCGGAGCCCAAATGTCCTTCTGCGGCTCTCGTATTCAAAATGGCTGCTTCTGCATGGGGAAGATCCCCCTTTTATGTGACTATATCTAAGTCCAAAAGAATACTTTGATTTCATGATGGAAGTGAAAAGGCTTGGAAAACACTGTATTTTTGAATGGGTATCTTCAATTTTGGTAATTAACGGGTAAAAATCTTACACACTGTCCCTTTAAAGGAAAAGTAACGTTTTTACAATCGGGACCTTCTTTCGGTGATAAAACAACGTCATTTACTCCCCCATTGTACTTTGGTCTCATTTGGAGTATTTCCGGACATTTTGGATTTTAGCGATATCCGTTTAACGTGAGTTGTCGGGGCATACGGTTGGGGTCACCAAATAACACAAACTTTAGCACTTTTCAAATGACAAAAGTTCAATGTGTTAGTCTCCACTTTCGTTTGAGTCAAAAGTGGCCTGTGATCCGATATCCAGCCATGGTTCCGATTGGATATCACTAAACGGATATCGCTAAACTCCAAAATCTCTGGAAATACTCCAAATGACACCAAAGTACAATGGGTGAGTAAATGACATTGTTTTTTCACCGAAATAAGGTCCAGATTGTAAAAACGTTACTTTTCCTTTAAAGTCATGTTAAAATGTTTTTCCGTCCTCAAAAAAACAGACCTGGAGTTGTGTTTTGTTTCATTCACACATGTTTGAGTAACCTTTTATTATTAATCTGTATGCATCCAAAAGCTCAAAATGCTCTGCTCCACCTGTAGATTTCATGAAGTAGAAGTTTCATTTACCTTTAGTTCAGTAAAGATTGGCAGTTCCAGGGGCTCAAATTATCCAAATGATTCTAGTGAAACTGTATGGAGTTTAAATACACAGTGGAGAACTTCCTGTATTACCACATGACATCACAAGGTGGAACAGCCTAAACATGCAGATGTGTGTTAAACATGTGTGAATGAAACACACATGTTTAAAGATCCCATGACATGGTACTTCTTGATGCTTTTATATGGCTCCTTAATGGTTCCCTAATACTGTAAATTAATCCTTCTTTAAAATCAACACTCAGTGCATGAGAAACAGAGATAAGATGAGAAAGAGTAATTTTTCTGACTCTGAACACTCTATAATGGGCGTTGTTGCTTGAATGCAAATGAGGAGAAAAAAGCTGGCCAATAGTAGAGGGTGGGGGCGTGGCCAAACGCTCCGCTCTCTGCTCTGAGCTCTCTCTGATCCATTTCCTTGTTTTTGCACGGGGGGAGAGAGTTGAAGCGTTCCATTGAAAAATAAACACATTTCCACATAAAATAAAATTAAACCACTGCTGTTCAAAGGTCCAGAGGCTCAGATAAAGGACTTCCGAGCCTAGAAACACTCGGACGTGCCTCCAGGCAAATTAAAAAACGCATTTCGCATTGCCTAGCGCATTCGCAGTCCAAACTCTCTGGGCGTGATTTACAGAGACGCTGAGTACAGACAGACGGGGGTGGAACTGCATTTGCATTTCTTTTTTCGATCTGACGTCAATAAGGTGCCTTGTTCAAACTCGCCCGTTTGAGCTCCAATTTTTTGTAACGCAGAAAAAGATCGCAAATGCTCAGTTTAGACATTTCGCAACTTTTAACCATGGGGGGGGGGCTAAACAGGGTAGGGGAGCTCACATTAACGTTCAAAAACCTCAGAAAGTGAAAATTTCATGCCATGGGACCTTTAACACAACTCCAAACACAACATTATAACAGAGATCAGAAATGAGTGGATGCGCCCTTTTTTGAGTAATTGTACTTTATAAGATTTTTCATGTATCCTGAGTAGTATTTTTCTTGTGCACTTTTCCATACTGTATGTTACATGTTGGTAGCAGTGCTTGTACTTGTGGATGAGTACATTTTAGCTGCGTAACGGGGATTAGGTTCCAGAAATAACCCGCAATACGTGAAATCTGCGAAGTAGGACAACTTTATATTTTACAATTATTCTACATGTTTTAAGGCTGTTAACACCTCACCACACACATTATACACTTTTCTCAGACTGGTATTAACATTTTCTCACATTTCTCTCTTGTTTAAAGGTCCCATGGCATGAAATTTTCACTTTCTGAGGTTTTTGAACGTTAATGTGAGCTCCCCTACCCTGTTTAGCCCCCCCCATGGTTAAAAGTTGTGAAATTGTCTAAACTGAGCATTTGCGATCCTTTTCTGCGTTACAAAAAATCGGAGCTCAAACTGGCGATTTTGAACAAGGCACCTTATTGACGTCAGATCGAAAAAAGAAATGCAAATGCAGTTCCACCCCCGTCTGTCTGTACTCAGCGTCTCTGTAAATCACGCCCAGAGAGTTTGGACTGCGAATGCGCTAGGCAATGCAAAATGCGTTTTTTTATTTGCCTGGAGGCACATCCGAGTGTTTCTAGGCTCGGAAGTCCTTTATCTGAGCCTCTGGACCTTTGAACAGCAGTGGTTTAATTTTATTTTATGTGGAAATGTGTTCATTTTTCAATGGAACGCTTCAAATCTGTCCCCCGTGCAAAAACAAGGAAATGGATCAGCTGAGAGCTCAGAGCGAGAGCGGAGAGTTTGGCCATGCCCCCACCCTCTACTATTGGCCATCTCTTTTCTCCTCATTTGCATTCAAGCAACAACGCCCAGAATAAAGAGTTTGAGAGAGATATTTATGACTCTTTCTCATCTTATCTCTGTTTCTCATGCACTGAGTGTTGATTTTGAAGAAGGATTCATTTACAGTATTAGGGAACCATTAAGGAGCCATATAAAAGCATCAAGAAGTACCATGTCATGGGATCTTTAAACAGTCAAACTTTCGTAGACACGTCCTGGTCCAATCCTGGTTTAGTCCAGGACCAGTCCAGGTTTAAACTTGGTAAACGTGGACTAAACTAGGTCTAGACCAGGTGGTCTAGACCTAGTTTAGTCCACGTTTAGTCCTGGGTCTACAGTCTCTTAGCCAATCAGGACGCAGAACACAATGTTACACTATTAAAAAAAATAAAAAATAAATCCGCGAAACAGCGAAGCCGCGACCAGTGAACTGCGATAGAGCGATGGACCACTGTATACCACTGAATAAAACATATCCAATAACATGGATATCATTTATAGCAATTTTTAATGAAATAGTCTGATACGAAGGTGATTCAAGCCCACAAAACCTGCTCTCAGATATCCCAAAATACTACGCAAAAAAGTACAATTTATGCATCTGTTTGCTAGTATAAGTGTAAGATTATGGAAATATATTTGTTATAATATCTCGCTTGAATGCCCCACTGTAGTGTTTGTGTGTTTGTTTGCGGCATGCTCACCAGCCGAGCAAACTCCTCCCAATGCCCCGGAGAGCTGACGGAGCTAATGCTAACACTAATCATAGCCTGTGAAAGTGTGCACATTGCAAAAGTATGGAACATACAAAGACGAGCACACCCGTAAGTGGGCGAGGAGGAGAGGAGAGAGAGGAGCAGAGAGAGAGGGAGGTGAAGAAGAGGAGGGGGGTGGAGAGAGAGGAGGAAAGGAGGAGAGGTAGACATGAGAGAAAAGCGAGGGAAGAGTAGATGGATTGAGAGAGAGGACCTGGATATAAGGTCACAGCACGAGATGAATAATGATTGTGCTGTTCTTAGAAAATGTGAAGCTCAGACCTTTACAATTTACTTCTTTAAAGGAGAATTAACATTTTTTACAATCTGAGCCTTATTTCGGTAATAAAACAAGTTGTTTTACTCACCCATAGCACTTTGGTGTCATATGGAGCACTTCCAGAGATGTTTTAGATTTGTGATATCCGTAATGCGAGTTCTGTAATATATGTAATATATGCCCCGAGCGGTCTCCAAATAACACAAACTTTAGCACTTTTCAAATCATAGAAGCTCAATGTCTTAGCCTACAATTTCATTTGAGTCAAAAGTGGCCTGTAATCCGAGATTTATCCATAATTTACAGCTTTGCGTTTCATGTTTGGGTCCCGGGAGCTGAGAGTGAAATAAACTGTGACTCCGCACATGCACACTGGCGTCCTCATCTACTCGAAACTATGGATAAATCTCAGATTACAGGCCACTTTTGACTCAAACGAAAGCGTAGACTAAGACATCGAGCTTCTATGATTTGAAAAGTGCTAAAGTTTGTGTTATTTGGAGACTGCAAACATGTGCCCCGAGAACTCACATTACGGAGATCGCAAATCTAAAACATCTCCGGAAGTGCTCCATATGACACCAAAGTGCTATGGGTGAGTAAAACAACTTGTATTACTGAAATAAGGCTCAGATTATTTAAAAAAAATGTTAATTCTCCTTGAAACAGGGTGTACGATGATTCCCAAACTGTGGTCAAAGAACCAACTCATTTCATTATAAATTCAAGTCAGAAATTTGAATGTATCAATGTTAAAGTGAATGTTGTGTTATTTTCTGATTGTGTTTTGTTGCAATTGCAATTGTGTTTTGTTTCATTCACACGTTTAACACGAATGTGGTAATACAGGAAAGGCTTCCCCTCTTCACTGTGTTTTTAAACTCCACACACCTTCACTAGAATCATTTTGGATCATTTCAGCCCTGGAATTACAAATCTCTTTTAAAGATCCCATGACATGGTACTTCTTGATGCTTTTATATGGCTCCTTAATGGTTCCCTAATACTGTAAATGAATCCTTCTTCAAAATCAACACTCAGTGCATGAGAAACAGAGATAAGATGAGAAAGAATCATAAATATCTCTCTCAAACTCTTTATTCTGGGCGTTGTTGCTTGAATGCAAATGAGGAGAAAAGAGATGGCCAATAGTAAAGGGTGGGGGCGTGGCCAAACTCTCCGCTCAGAGCTCAGAGCCCACAGCTGATCCATTTCCTTGTTTTTGCACGGGGGAGAGATTTGAAGCGTTCCATTGAAAAATAAACACATTTCCACAGAAAATAAAATTAAACCACTGCTGTTCAAAGGTCCAGAGGCTCAGATAAAGGACTTCCGAGCCTAGAAACACTCGGACGTGCCTCCAGGCAAATAAAAAAACGCATTTCGCATTGCCTAGCGCATTCGCAGTCCAAACTCTCTGGGCGTGATTTACAGAGACGCTGAGTACAGACAGACGGGGGTGGAACTGCATTTGCATTTCTTTTTTCGATCTGACGTCAATAAGGTGCCTTGTTCAAAATCGCCCGTTTGAGCTCCGATTTTTTGTAACGCAGAAAAGGATCGCAAATGCTCAGTTTAGACATTTCGCAACTTTTAACCATGGGGGGGGGGGGGGCTAAACAGGGTAGGGGAGCTCACATTAACGTTCAAAAACCTCAGAAAGTGAAAATTTCATGCCATGGGACCTTTAAAACATAAGGTAAAAGGAGCTGTTCACTTGAAAACTACCATGACTAACGACTATGGACTTTTCATAGTGTTCACATATTGGCATACATCACATATGCCAAATGCCTGTACATACTTACATATAAGTGTGTGCCTATTGTGGGATTATAATTAAAAATAAATTGAAATTAAAATACATGACATCACAAGGTGGAACAGAGCATTTGGAGATGTAGACAGACTATAATAATCAAGGGTTACTCAAACATGTGTGAAACTAACCACAACTGCAGGTCTGTTTTTGAGGAGGGAACAACATTAGAACATAGATCAGAAAATAACACAGTATGGCTCTTTAATATCCAACATATCCAAATTTATGACTGGAATTAATTATGAAATGAGCTGGTTCATAACATAAAGCTCACGAGAGTCAGTGTGATTGAAATTTATATTGTGGAAAGATTTCTCTGTCTTTGTGTAAATGAATGTCATTACCACATTACCACAACTGCAGCGCCTCTGCTTCTGCTTCTGTGCTCCTGGGCTCACTTGTTCAACAGTAACTGCCCTTTATGAAGGAGTGAATGTGAGAGTGAATTGTGCATTATCCCTCTTCAGGCCCATAGTATATGTTTAAAGGCTCCATATTGTAATAGTTGTGTATTCTCTCACCAGGGCAGAGGACCCTTCAGCAGAAGATGAGAAAAGACGGTGAGTTTTATATAATGGAACACGTCATATTTATTAAATTACAAACACATTGGACTTGTCTTTTATGTTTACATTTTGCCTTTTGGTTCTCATGCTGATGAGTTCCAATGAGTTCCTACCATAGACTAAGCGAGCAGCGTAATGTCACCCACAGATGAAGCTCGGGTACAGGGGCGAATTTGGAGCCAGGCTTTATATTATGAATAGGATTTTTTTAAAAGACAAAAAGGGTGGGTTAATACGAACATTTTAAGACCAAAATGACGAGGTGCACAGCAGTTACAGAGAGAGGGACGACTGTATTCCAATGTAAGTCAATGGGAGCCAGAGTCATAAGGAGCCGGAAATGCCTCCATGCCTTCATATATGTCCACCTATATATACAGTCTATGGCTCCTACTTTCAATCAATCAAACATTATTTATAAAGTGCTTTTCATTTAAAAAAAATGTAACACCTTACAGTGATTAGAAACAATCCCACATTTCCTTCCACCAGCCCCACAGCTGCCCAACACCACACAACCAAGCAACCCAAACAGTACAACGCACACACATGCTACTAAGATACATGCTACTACTACTACTACTACTACTACTACTACTACTACTACTACTACTACTACTACTACTACTACTACTACTACCGCTGATACCACCACCACTACAGCTATCCCTAAATTTAATACTATCACTGCATCGCAAGTATGACTGCTATATACTGCTATGTGCTAATACTGCTAACAAGTATAATTTCTACTTACCACCACTAATAATGATAATTACTACCACACTAGAACTGCATACTATTGATTAACCTGGGAAATACCAGGCTGTCTTTCGTTCATTCCGATCTGAAAGACAGCCTGGCGACTATGGCAAGCGAGCTCTCCTGATTCTGGGAGCCAGTCAGAGAGCAGGGAGGGGTGGCAAGACGGTGACGCGTACTACGCGACAAACAGAAACTTGTAGTTTGAATTGACAACTGACATGATTGGCTATGGGCTACGTATACGTCAAATGATAGACATTCGTAACGCCCAATAAATGGCCGTTGGCGATCGTAAACCACACCTCCGCTACGAGATATTTCAAAGGTGGCTCCCAGACCATATCTCACTTGTGATATGGTCAGGTGTAAACCAGGCAAACTATTGATAGTAATGGTACAATATACCTAAAATCAATCAATCAATCAATCAATCAATCAAAACTTTATTTATAAAGCACTAATCATACAAAAGTGATTTACAATGATTAAAAACAACCCACATTTCCTTCCACCCACCCAACCAGACCCCCAGCTGCCCGACAGCACACAACCAAACAACCCAAAAGTAGTTTAATGAAAGGCCAAGCTAAACAGGTGAGTCTTGAGCCCACTCTTTGGCGGCATGGTGGCTGAGTGGCTAGAAGGTTCCGAGTTCGATACCCGGGCCGCCCGGGCCGTTCTGTTTGTGTTCTGTGTGGAGTTTGCATCCCCGATCGATTTCTGTGTGTTCTCCTCATGTCTGGATGGGTTTCCTCCGGGCACTCTGATTTCCCCCATCAACCCAAAACATGCTCCAGGTAAAATGCTCCAGCTTAGGTCCTGATCATGGAGATCATGATCTCCATGATGAGCTGTCCAGCTGTGCCTGAAAGATGAGCTGCCCACTGCTCTTGAAGGATGGGTCAAATGCAGGGAAATAATTTCCCTACGGGGATGAATAAAGCATGTCTTCTTCTTCTAAAAACATGAACGTTCTCTGCAGCCCTGAGCTCCTACGGCTGTTCCATAGACGAGGGCCGTAGTACTGAAAAGATGCCTCTCCGTGAGTGTGTGTCCTGACTTTGGGAATGACCAGGAGCTGCTGGAGGGGCGCAGGGTCCGCGAGGGTTTGTAAGGTAAAAGCAGTTCTGAAAGATAAGAAGGCCCGAGACCATTAAGACATTTAAAAACCAGTAAAAGAACTTTAAAATCTATCCTGAAACTCACAGGGAGCCAATGCAGTGATTTTAAAACTGGTGTAATGTGGTCCCGCCCTCTGGTCCTAGTCAGGACACGTGCTGCTGAATTTTGTAATAATTGCAAACCTGAAATACTCTTTTTGGGAAGACCAGAGAGCAGGGCATTACAGTAGTCTATACGACTGGGGATAAAAGCATCAGTGGCTCCGTGTTGGCCCGAGACAGAATAGGGTGAACTCTGGCTATGTTTTTTAGGTGATGGAAACCTATTTTTGTGATGTTCTTGATGTGTGGGATAAAAGTCAGCTCAGAATCAAAAATGACGCCCAGGTTTTTCACTTGAGGAGATGGGTTAAAAGACTGTTCTTGTAGTTTGGATAAAAGTTTCTCTCTCTGGGCCTCAGGACCAGCACGAGTCCACACTCACCATAAATGTTCTGTCTGTGAGATAGGACGTGAACCATTTGTGAACAGCACCAGAGAGGCTGAGGTGTTTTATTTAAAGTTAAGTTAAAAGAATAGTGTGGTCTACTGTGTCAAAAGCAGCGCTCAGATACAGCAGAACCAACACAGTCACCTTTTATGAATCACAATTTATTCTAAAATCATTTAAAATCTTTGCTAAGGCAGTCTCGGTGGTTCACCCTAAAACCAGATTGAATTTTTTCCAAAATGTTGTGATCATGTAAAAAATCATTTAGTTGAATAAACAAGTTTTTCTAAAATCCTGCTTAAAAATGGTAAGTTAGACACTGGTCGGTAGTTGAAGTTTAGTAAAAATCAAAATTGCTCTTCTTCAGCAGGGGCCCCACCACCGCCGCTTTGAAGGCAGCGGGAAAGACCCCCGTCTGAAGAGGGCAATTCATCATGACCAAAAGCTCATCCCTAAAAGATCCATAAAATTACTTAAAAAATTGAGTGAGGATTGGATTAAAAGACATTAGTGGGCCTCACTGAGGAGAAGACCTTGTCAAGCATCCCAGCATTAACCAAGGCAAAACTGTCCAGTGTTTCCTCTGGTCCAGACAAACACTCAAACGAGATAAAATAGCACATCTGATAGTGTTTATCTTTCCCGTGAAGTGGTCAGCAAACTGCTCACAGAGAGAGTCAATGGGTGTCAAATAAAACGCATTAGAATCGTGTTTTAAAATGTTTTCAATGGTTGAGAAGAGAACTTTTGGATTATATTTGTGGTTGGTGATTATTGTGGAGAAGTAATGATTTCTTGCATTTCTTATAGCATTGTTGTGTGATCGTTGTTGATTGATGAATAATTGGTGGTTTATTGTTGTTTTGTTTTTTCTCCATCTGCGTTCTGCCCTCAGCCAGGTCGCAACAGAGGACAAACTAGTGGTCAGACTATAGGTAATGACCAGATCCAGAGTGTGCCCCCTGTTGTGAGTCGGCTGTGTGACATGTTGAGTAAAATCCATATAATTAAGAACATTTAAAAATTCATTTGCAAGAGGGTCTGAAAGGTTATCTACGTGCAAGTTAAAATAATCTGTTATAATAATCATATGAAAATGAATTGTGTAAAATAGATAAAAACTCACTGATAAAAACGTTGCATTTTCTTGGTGGTCTGTTTAAAGTGACAAATAAAATTTGAGGGTTGTTGTTAATTGTTAAAAACAATTGAATGATATTCAAAATTTTTAAATTGTTCAATAAAATAGGTGGCCAGTGTGTTTTTACATATAGAAGCAGTGCCACCTCCCCTTTTACCATTTCTAGTTGAAAATGCAAAGTTAAAAGTGGGTGGTGAGGCCTCTGTGAGAACAACTGGTGCGTCTGCACCTAACCACGTTTTCAGTTAAAAAGAAACAGTCGAGTTTGTGGTCTAGAATCAGGTCGTTAACAATAAAGGACTTGTTCAGCAGAGAGCAGACATTTAAAAGGGCCATGTTTAAAGTTAGCTGAGACTACAGGTAACTACAGGAATTTGTGATGAATGTGCTTTTTTTTAAGAGATCTGAGATTATGGACGTTGGCAGTAAATTTATGAAAAGTTTTATGCTTATGCTGCTCTCTGCTGATCACGGGAATTAACTGTGCTTGGTTATTTTGTCATGCTTCTAGAGTGAGTTCGATATTGTCTGAGAGGAGATGTGATCCGAGGATGTCGGGGTGTAGGTGGTCCTTTCTAAAAAGTTAATCGTAAAAAATGTGATGAAATTGTCGACATAGGGGATTTTGTTGTCTCTGCAGTATCTTTTGAGCCATGTGTAATGCTCTTAAACAGCTGAACTTCTCATCTCCAAAACGAGGTGGTGCAAAAGGTCCAGAGATAGCACACTGTTTGTCTAAACTGTGGATTGCAGTGATGAGGATTTTGAAGTTGTCCTTGAGTATTTCTGACTGCTGCAGTTTAAGATCATTTGGTCCAATATGAACAACTACCGTTGACACTTTGAGATGATCACGCAGGGTGGTAGGGACGGAGTCTATGATGTCCTTCATGACAGCACCTGGGTGACAAGAGGTGAGAACACTACAGAGACGTGAGCCGAGCTCAGCGAGGTGGCATGGTCAGGAGCGGGACCATCTCCTCGCTTGCTTGGGGTTGACGAGGAGGAAGAGAGATGGCGGTCGGGACGGGGGAGAGGAGATGGCGGTCGGGACACGGGGAGAGGAGACGGCGGTCAGGACGGGGAGAGGAGATGGCGGTCGGGACACGGGGAGACATGCGCACGCGGAGTGGGGACAGCGGTTCCTCCCCCGTCACGCCAAGCGGAGGAACCCGGCATGTGCAAGACCAGATCTCCGGGTGGCACTGGGGTTGCAGTTGGGGAAGACCTGGACAGCAGTGGAGAATCACTCTTGTGTAAGTTACCCAAGGCTTGTGGTGATACATTAATAGCCATGCCCCGAACTCAGGGGTGGTCTGATTGTGGAGCCGGGGTGAAATGCAACCGGCCCTTGTAAGCGTGGGCTAGTGGGGGAAAATCCTCCCAGGATATTGAATTTATTTGATAGAGCTACATCTATGGTGGAAAAGGAGAACTTACCTTGTCCGCAGCCATCACGAGAAGAGGAGCAGGATGACCGGTTTACTCGCTTACCTTGTCCACAGCCATTATGGGCTACAACAATCCAGGGATCTGCCTGGACTGGAGTAGAGCTGATCGGGACTTTAGGCCTAGCCCCTCACTCACCCAGTAGTTTTCGTCTGTACCTGGATCACCGGGGTCAGACGTTGACGGCTGGTGCTCAGAGGTGTACCCGGAGCAGTGGACCGTGTCAGCCAGTTGAGCACTGTTAGCGAGTCTTGCCCAAAATGATATCCAGGTTGCTCTCCACTCGGCTTTCGCACATGGATATGTGTTGTTCCAAAACAGCCACCCTCTGACTGAGGGCGGTGCACCTGTCACAGCTGGATGTAGAGGTGAGTGGGTGCACAGCTCACCTGTAGCTACGCGGGCTGAGCCCTACTGGCACGGTTTTGTTGGTTGGCTTAATTAAACCCTTCATGCTTTTAGAGGTAAATAGATAATAACCAAAGTCAAAAAGCTGCCTCGATGTTTAATATCACCCTCTAAAAGTTGTCTTAATTATCTGTTAAAACTATATGTTTGGGAGTTGAGTTAAAGAGCAAAACAAAACGGCGACACATGCGCAGACCTCACTTCTGGTTTGTGTCTATACCCGTAGCAAAAGTCCTGGTTGTATCCTGGCTCTTTGGATACAACCAGGACTTTTTGGGTTGCCAGATTCAGTAAACCCAAAAGCTTGTGCCAATGACTTCTGATGTGATTAGTGGTTGGTGAGGCACAAAATTGTAGCCAGGTCTGTGTCAGTCTTCCCCAGGGCAGACACAGCACAGAAGAGTCTGAGGAATCAGTGAATCAATTACTAAAGAAATGGCTGACTAAAGACATGCCCTGTTCAGTCTAAAAGCAACACCATCAGAAGCTCTCAGAACTATCTCTATGATCTGACCAAATATTGCCCTGGCAAGTCCTACTGAAGGTCCTTCATTACACAAAATGTATTCCTGTGAGCTTTAAGCCATGGTCAAATGCTGTTAGCTCCTCAAAAAACACACTTGGAGTTGTATTTTGTTCCACCCACACATGTTTGAGTACAATAACCCTTTATTATTAGCCTGACTAAATTCCCAAAGCTCAAAATGCTCTGTTGCACCTTGCGATGTCATGAAGTGGTAAATGTCTAGTTGACAGCTACCTTTTTCCAGGGCTGATATTATGAAGATGATTATAATGGAGTTGCATAGAGATGAGAGAAGAATTCAGCCTAAATATGAAATAAAACACAACTCCAGGTCTGTTTCTGATGAGGAAACAACATTAGAACATAATTAGAGCAGAAAATAGTGTAAAATTGGTCCTTTAAATGGCATAATTTAATGTAATTTTTTACCTATTCCATTGCCTTCTTTCTGTCAGTCGTCATTCCAATAAAAACATAGCTGACAAAATAAAAGCTTTGATGACCAGTTTATTGACTAAAGGCTTCCAGATTAGACTGAAGTGAATGTTCTGTCTTCAGAACTAAACTGCTCTTCTGTTTGCTCTGATGTGCAGAAACTACGGCGGCGTGTATGTGGGCCTGCCTGCAGACCTGTCCACTGTGGTGTCCAGTCAGTCCAAACCCACACGGAAAGGTCAGCTCCATCACAAGCTAAACACACACATCTGCTTGTTCTGACCGGAATGTTCCACAGTCCAGCATTTTGTCTTAAGTATACATCATTGGCTCAAAAACACCTTGAACATGAATAGTTCCTGAGAGCGGGCTGTAATGTCGTGTATGGGTCGATCTAATGCTAATTTCTCTGCAGAACACTCCACACTTTAGCTTAAGGCGAGGATTGAAAATGTCTGACAGTGATGGGCAGGTGTGGAAGTCCCTGGTGGTCTGCACACAGTGTGGAGCACCTGTCGCTCTGGGCCTCTTCACTTTGATTTGACCTTTAGATTATCCTTGCATTTTAATGAGAAGAGTTTTAATGTGTAGAGCAGAAGGAGCATCCCCAAAGCATCGTGCAGACCATAAATCCACTAATTGACATTTTAACCCTGCTATAGGTGCTGTCTCGTTATTAACCTACTCACAGTTGTATTTTGATTGATTTGTACTAGGGATGCAAATTATCGATTAATTCATTAATCTATAGTTGATTGACCTTATGGATCGACTTACGATTAACTGATAAGCGGCGTTTTTCACCTGAATTTTAGTGTTTCAATAGGATCTTTAAGAATATAAGCTATAGTATACATAACACTGAGTCATAAATATATCTTAGTATTATTATATTGTATATTGTATTTAGGTTTGTAGACCCTCACGGCCCCCCTCCTAGACCCCCTGCAGTTCGCCTACAGAGCCAACAGATCTGTGGACGATGCCATCAACCTGGCTCTACACTTCACCCTGCAGCATCTGGACTCCCCGGGAACCTACGCCAGGATCCTGTTTGTGGACTTCAGCTCTGCCTTCAACACCATCCGCCCAGACCTCCTCCAAGGCAAGCTTTCCCAGATGAACGTGCCTGATCCTCTCTGCAGGTGGATCACTGACTTCCTGACGGACAGGAAGCAGCACGTGAGGCTGGGGAAGAATGTCTCGGACTCCCGGACCATCAGCACCGGTGCTCCCCAAGGCTGTGTTCTTTCTCCTCTGCTCTTCTCCCTGTACACCAACTGCTGCACCTCCTCCCACCAGTCTGTCAAGCTCATCAAGTTTGCAGATGACACCACGGTCATTGGACTCATCTCGGACGGGGATGAGTCTGCCTATAGGACAGAGGTTGACCGTCTGGCGTCCTGGTGCAGCCAGAACAACCTGGTGCTGAACGCCCAGAAGACAGTGGAGATCATTGTGGACTTTAGGAAGCACACAGCCCCACTCCTCCCCATCATCCTGACCGACTCCCCCATTACCACTGTGGACTCATCCCGCTTCCTGGGGACCACCATCACCCAGGACCTCAAATGGGAGCCTACCATCACCTCCGTCATAAAGAAGGCCCAGCAGAGGATGTACTTCCTGAGGCAGCTGAAGAGATTCAACCTGCCAGCACGGACAATGGTGCAATTCTACACTGCCATCATCGAGTCCATCCTCACCTCCTCCATCACCGTGTGGTATGCTGGAGCCACATCCAGGGACAAACAGAGACTGCAGCGTGTTGTGCGCTCTGCTGAGAAGGTGATTGGTTGCAGCCTTCCATCTAGCTGCAGGACCTGTACACCTCCAGGACACGGACACGTGCAGGTCGGATTGCATCCGATCCTATCTCACCCTGGACATGGACTCTTTGACCTGCTTCCCTCACGCAGGAGGCTACGGTCCATTCGGACCAGAACCTCCCGCCATAAAAACAGCTTTTTCCCCTCTGCTGTCGGACTTTTGAACAATAACAACACTAGGACTCTTCTCACCCACCCTCCCACCCACCCGCTCTGTGTCAGGCACATGACCCCACCCCCCGCTCTGTGTCAGTCACAAGACCCCACCCCCCGCTCTGTGTCAGTCACATGACCCTGCGCCGGTGTCTTCTTTTTGCATACCTGACCATACCTGCACCTGCACTGCTATATCCTTGACCTGTCTGCCCTATTGTTAGATTTAAGTTTTCTGCTACTCTATTTTATTCTATTTTATTTATTGCATGTTAAGTGTTGGTTTACATTCTGCTCCAAGCACCGCAGCAATTTCCTAATGTTGTGAACTTGTTCAAACATATGGCATTAAAACCTTTCTGATTCTGATTCTGATATATTCCTCAATTAATTATTCCTTAGTAAAAAGCAGACAAATGTATTGATGCTGAATAACAAAATACATTCTTTATTGAAAATAAATTGAGCACTGGCTCAGTTGTTGCACTTGCAGCATGGAGATCTTGAAATTAAAAGGAACAAATTAAATAACAAATTAAATAACAGAATGTTATTTAGTCTACATATTATGATGAAACCAGTGAGTCCAGGCTATTTTTAGGACATTCTCAACATTTATTTTGAACTAAGGCATCAACAATATTTCTCTCCCTTAATCTGTGAAGGGTTACAGTACAAAATATACATTTCACAGGGCCCCTGGACACAGCATAAAACATTACAGGGCCTCAAACCAGAACAATCAAGAAATGATAAAAGCATGTATGTTACATGCTTTTATCATTTCAAAAATATATGGTTCTAGGTCCAGCTCTACTGTGAGTTGTATGGCAACATCCAGAGAGGAAAGGGTTACATGATGTAACGCTATGGTCTTTCTCGCGAGTGGGTTCGCATCTCGTGTTCACATTCCAGAGTAGCGCCCTCTAGCGATTAGTTACAATTAATGCATTTTGTTCGGCCAACGTCTTGATCGACAATTAATTGTAAGTAGATTAATTGTTGACATCCCTAATTTGTACATGTTTAAGTAATCCTGTATTGTACTTGAGAGCTCCAAAAATGTCTGTTTTCACCTACCCCCTATCTCCGCCCACTGCTCTGTATTTACCTGCAATTATTTAAGGAACTAGGGTATACATATGGTTCAAAAATGTCATATAGCTATTTTCAAAAAGAAAAAACAAGTATGTGATAATCTGTTGTTTAGTGCAGTGAAAAGCCTCTATGGAGAGGGCGGCTCGTCAGTTCTTCAGTGTTGAACAGGAAGTCACTGGACCCAACTCTACGATTAATCAGTTTTAGATCAATATTGTGGTTTTTAATGAACAGAAGGTAAAAGCCACATTACAGTTTTAGACCAGGAAAATAAAGACACTGGACAAATCGGGATGCATGGACTATTTCCAATTCCAATGAAATGTTGACATTAAGGATTATAACCGCTCTCTGGTATGTGTTGTATGTTATTCTATATTATATGCTATACATGTTATATATGTTATATGTTATATGTTTGTATTTAAAAACACCACTCGTCTCCTGTGGTCTGCTTCATTTGAATTAATTGTTTAGAATCAGGATTATTCATCTTTACTCTGCTTTAATCTGTCCCTCTGATGCTGTTCAGAATTGACAATGACAATAAACAAATTGTGTGATTTCAGTTTCAGCCGTGTATATTTTTAATAGCATCCAATTTGACAATGACATAAATGATGAGTTCATCTCTTTAGTCTCTTTACATGTTTTTTTTTTTTTCCTTCTCTTGCAGACTAGCAGTGCTGCTGTGGATTTGCCCCAGGTATGCCCTATGGGAATGCTCCTTCTTCCAAATCATATGCAACCAGAAGAAGTAATATTATATCATATACTACTACTACTACTACTACTACTGCTATTAATATATATATATATATATATATATATATATATATATATATATATATATATATATATATATATATATATATATATATATATATATATATATATATATATATATATATATATATATCATTACACTTATGTATCTCCCTGGAGACATTTATTTATTATTATTATTTAATCTCATATTTTAAATTATAACCTTATTCTTCTACAGGAAAATCCACTGAAGCCTGTTTAGCTGCAGGCCTTTCAAACTCTATAGACACAAAACAAAGTGAGGTGACTCATTTGGGTTGGCAGATGTTCTACACTCTGAAAAGACTCTCCAAAATGTAATGTGACCTTAGTATTTGACAGCCAATGGCATCACAGACTCAGTTGTGATTGTTAGATTATGAAACAGTAACCCAAGAACACTAGCTGGAAAAGCACTCACTTTTTCTCACTGTCATTTCAACAGGATCCTGCACCTGCATCCACAGACCAGGATGTGACCAGTGCACCACTCAAACCTGGAACATGGACCTGAGGGGGGGTTTCCAATGGACTTATATATATATATATATATATATACACACACATACACACACACACACACACACACACACACACACACACACACACACTGATATGCATCTACAGCTTGGAACGGTGGAGCTGGCACACGGATCGTCTTGTTTTGGGGGGACTGGATTTCCCTTTGACCCACTGCAATAAGACAGATGTTTATTAAGATTCATTTTGTGGAGCAGACTTGGGAACAGAAGCTACAGAAGAGAAGAAGAAGAAGAAGAATGATGATATATGTTTTTTTATATAGAGGTTTTAGAATGATAGAGAACTGCATATTATCTTTCCTGTTTTGTTGAAAATCCAAAAGTAGCCATAAGATAGGTTTAAAGACACCCTATGTAACATTTTCACCCCCTGCTCGTCTCCATGGAGATGTTATTGCTTTGCCAGGAGTGTAAAGTATGGGATGGATCTTTGCTGGGTGGGAACACTACAGACAGACTCCGGTAAGAGAATCTTTAATCAGCTTTATTCTGGTTTCAATTGAGCATCTTTCAATTGGCATAGTTCACAGCACCTGTTTTACCGTTCACATGCTTTTCCCCTTACATTTCTATATTTCCTTTGCTGTTGTAATGCTGGATATTCTACAGTATCGCCATGTCCAACATTTACTCTAAGCTGCGCACTGCTCGCACATTCTCAGCGCACAAGAAAACTTATGCAGCGCACTGTAAATCAGGGATGAAAGAGCTTTTAGCGGATCTCCGCTTTTTATTCAGCCGCGGGGTCATTTTTTTTATATCTGCAAAGTGCGAGCCGTGCGCGGGGGGGGTGGGGGGGTGCATTTCGGATGTGGAGTTAGTGTGTTTGCTCAGACACATTAAAAACTAGGGGGAACATTGGCCATGTCCCAATTCCCAAGTATTACTAGTCGCAATCAATGTTCCCCCTAATTTTTCATGTGTCTGAGCAAACACACCAACTCCCTGAGCGTTCCTTGGACTCCTGTGAGCAACATCCGACATGCACACTGTGGCCACACCAGTATCACACCTGAGATCATCTCAAGTTACATAGCTTATGAATCAAATTACTGCTGTTATTTCTGTTCGATTACTTTTAATATAACTGATTTTTTTGGTCCACTTCTCAAAAATCTGTTCATGAACTTTGTACATGTTGTATGTCAGGGTGAGGGTCAGTGAAACATTGAACATTACAATATTTTGAAAAATAACCTGTGTATATACCTGTGTATAAACCTGTAAAACCACATGAAGAGAGATGTTTTCAGCTTGATAAATATAGCCTACATGTAGCTGCAGATTTTTTAGGGATGATTGTAGGACCTATAGGACACTATAAGATGGGTCTTTCTCAAAATAATGATCTCCAAAATAAGTATACATTTTTATCAGTTTATATCTTGCTTTTTAATCATTACCCAGTTTAAGTAATTCTGTGAGAGTGACAGAGCTCTGTGGTTTAACGCTCTGGGGAGCGGATTCACACTTCACACAGAAAGTCCCGTCTTTTTGCTCACAAAAACCTATGGCTTGGACAGAAACAAAGAAAACAGCCGAGGATTACATTATGGCTCTACCTGTCTCCTCTTCTGTGCGGGCGGCGCTCCCGTCGGGTGGTGCGGACCCGCCGCTCTGACCCACGGCGATGCGCACGACAACTATGGTCTTACTGAAGGAAGCGAGCGAAATGCGATCGAAATGAATCTGTTTGTAGTTGGCTTGTCCCTAACGCATGTGCACATTCACATGTGCAAACTGAATCTATCAGACTGGATTCCGTGTGTCAAACCAGCGCTGAGTTCAGGTTAGATTTTATTTTATGCGCTGAAAAGGATTTGATGTGCGCACTGAACGTCTGGGGAGTGCGCGATTGCGCACGCGCGCACCTTAGAGGGAACACTGGTCGCAATAGAATAATATTTTTGTCTTTAGGGAACAAGGAGCAGACCACCCGGCTCATTGAGCTGAGGCGGGACCTGTTCCAGTTCGCAGACGCCCATGTGATCTCCGGACTGCACTCAGGGCTCAGCGAGTGTGCGCCGTCTCGACTGCAGACCGAGACCACACTCACAAGCGTGCAGTCGCTGGATTGGAAACCAGCTAGGGAGAAGAGAGGATTGTGACCAATAAAGTTTGTAAAGTTCTTTTCTCTGGTGTCTGCTCCTAAAGCCTCCCTCAGGTTTACTCCTTCCTTCCGTGGTTTCCTTTGGGACACCACTTAATATGACACATTTGATTGACAGCTGAAAAATGGAGGATCGAGGAGAGAAATCAGACAGATTTTTCAACTTTTCTTCACAATTTGTTTCTTGGTTGTTATAAACCATATCAAAAATAAATTTAAACTACTAAATAATTAAATAAATTATTTTATTTAATAAATTAACCACTAAATAAAGTAGAAATTACAGAATCGTCCAAACATGTCATACGCACTTTAATGGGGAACGTTAAGGGAAAGCATCAACATCTCCATGAAGATAAGTAAGCTAAGAAAAGTAACGCTGTGCTCCTTTAAATGGAGTTTTGGGTTCAGTCATTAAGTAATACATGAGATAAAAAAAAATCATCTCAATTTTTCTGCCACTGCACATAAGAAGAAACTGAAACATAAGGACTATACAATACATTGTACATCCGATATCCAGTGTAAGTTCATACATGTCTTTCAATGTATTAGTTGAGGTCAGAAATATTTGAAATGATTGTAAAACACAAAACTGCAGAAATATCACTTATAATTTCATTTTGGATTATTATTTGGTCCATTATTTGTAGCATTTTTATTTCAGATAAGATAATCTACCCATCTCTAATATGAACTACTCTCGTGAATTAGCCATGACATGGACATTATCAGATGATCTCTTGTTAAGCAATGTTTTATAGAACTTTTAAAGCATCTTTTATGGCCAAAATACAAATGATTTGTGGAACACCACTCAGGTTTTCCTTCTATAAAAACAGGATGTGATCAGGTTGAAATAAGGTCTACAAACACCAGTTACAAAGCACTGCCCAAAGCCATACTGAGGTACCACAGAAGGTTTTACTCTGTACCTGCCTCCATCTGATGTTGATCTTTTCTGATTGTACTTGAACACCTGCTTCTCTCTGTATGTTATTGCTTTGCTAGACATTTTTCACAATATGGCTTTTTTTAACATATGTAACTCCATGGAGACAAACCGTTATAGGTGGGATCTGTGGACTGGTGATCCCGCTAATGCTCAACAGTTCTTCAACTGTTAGTTATATATATAATTTATATGTTAGTCCATATATATATATCATTTATATATGAGTCATTATATGTGTTTGGTCCAAAGTTATTCCTCATTTACCTTATGCATTCAGAACATCCTCATGAGTCACTGTTCAAAAGCACCTTTCACAACTCTCAGACCGGACTGACATTTTACCGTCATGGTTATGCTAACAACCAGTGGTGAAAGTAAAGCGGTGCGCACCGGAACGCAGCACCGGTATAAAATTCACAGCCGGTACGCAGCACCGCTAAGAGAATATGGTTAATGGTGGCCAAAACCCACATTTGAAAAAAAAGTAAGGTGTGCTATTTAAGTAGAAAACACAAACAACCACACTATGCCATTCGAGAATAACTGAAAGCTACCCGAAACTCTCGTGCAGAGATATCTGCAGTCTGTTAAGCAAGGATTGTCAAAACTTATCTGACTGTAGCCGTGAAAGTAGCCTAAACCATTGCGAGGCGGTGCTGCGCACTGGTAGAAGATTTAAGGCTGGCGCGCTGCCTGCACCTGTAAGAGAGGGTTTATGCTGCTTTTTTCCATATACAGTAGGCCTAGGTAGGCAGCACCATTTACGTAGGCCCACAAAAATATGAAATAATTAAGTATATTCAAAAAGTTATTTATCTATGAAAAAGGTGTAAAACGTAAAAAAAAAAAAAAAAAAAAAACCCTGGGTAAAAAAAAAAAACGGTAAAGTGATGCACTGGACATTATAGCACCTGTAAGAAATGAAAACTACTTTCACTTCCTGTTTATCTGTCCAGAATTAGATGCAGACAGTACACAGCAGGTTTATTTTGAAGAGCTGCTTATACAATATGTCTATATCTGTACTAGAGCAAGCTAAAGCTATGCCTTTATTATTAAATTCCAGTTCTGCATTTAACCCATCCTGTTATTAGGAGCAGTGGGCAGCACATTACTGCGCCCGGGGACCATCTCCATGATCTTCTTGCTTCGGCTTGGTCAGGACCTCAGCTGGAGGATTTACCTATGGTGCATGTTTTGGGTTGGTGGGGGAAACCAGAGTGCCTGGAGGAAACCCACCCAGACACGGGGAGAACATGCAAACTCCACACAGAAAGGTCCAGGCGAAGATCGAACCCAGACCATGCATGCAAACTCCACACAGAACACACACAGAAAGGCCTGGGCAACCCGGGGATCGAACCCGGAACCCACTCAGCCACCGTGCCGCCAATAGCGGGAATCGAACCCGGGTCGCCCATATGAGAGACACAGGACATAACCACTCGACCAAAGTCTTTCTTCACACACTTCTCAAATCCATACAATATTGAGTACAGGGCCTTTAATATGTTCATACTATGTCCCATCACACCATGACAGCTGTGTATTTAAAAGTGCTCACACCAATTCTGCTATTCTATTCCATGTGTCCTTCATCATTCTGTATTGTCCAGAGTCTTAATACACTGCTCGTGAATATTCTTCATGTAGCTCTGTCTCATCTAGGACCATGTTTTGAATAGAACTGCCTTCACCTTTGGGAGCTGTGTGCCGTGAGCCCTGTCTCCACAGAAATGTTATGCTTTGCTTTAATGTTCCATAGTACTGCATTTTATTCCTTTTCAGGTGTTTTTACTTCTCAAAAACATGTGTTCTTACTGTGATTGGGCTGGTCTCTCCACAGACCTGACCTGTAATTTGACATGCCAGTGCCCCCTGCTTGTCTTCAGTGAGATAGATATGGTTAATGCCACACTGTGGAACACCACAGGCAAAGCATTAACATCTCCATAGAGACAAGCAGGAGCATATACACAGCTCCTCTGTAAATACATGTACTGTATTTGATTGTTTTAATAATAATATTCTGTGTTCATTTGCATTTCTGTTCAGCCAAACAATGTGGAGAATATGAAATGTCACACATGCTATTATTTACTTATATATACATTTATTTAACAATAAATGATATCTACAGAGTGTATATACAGTCTGTTATTACATAGACTATATACAGTCTGTTATTACATAGACTATATACAGTCTGATATTACATAGACTATATACAGTCTGATATTACATAGACTATATACAGTCTGATATTACATAGAGTATATACAGTGACGTGTGGTGAGGGTCATGGCTGGTGAGGCACTGACGTCATCAGTGATGTCACCAGGTGTCGGAAAGTAAGTGACGAGATCGTAATATTTTCGATGAGAAGCTGAAAATGTATTATTATTGTTTAGTGCATTTTCCAGAGCGCACCGAGTAGCGCCATAAATTAAAACATTTTTGGCGCGATCTGGCTCTGAATGTGAGCGGTGGACCGCTCATGTTTAATGAGGCTACTTTGCAAAATTTTCAGGTCACAATATCCATCTGAGTCCAGACATTGTCACAGCAGGTTGAGAAAAGAAGGCAGGAAAAGCAGAAAAGACGATTTCTTACCATGCTGTTTGAAAAGAGCGAGTCTTTCATCCTGTAGTCTGGAGCAAACCCTTTAACTGGACATTGACCTTTAATATGAAATCTTCCTCCATTTAAAAATTAGGGCCAGACAAGAAGAAAAAAGTGAAGTTGAACGGATTATTAAACTTGACTTGCTAACTCTAAATTGTAGTTTGCTGTCACTTATTCTAATCTGCTGCTCCAGGAGTTGCAGAAGAATCCCTGGGCTCACGAGTGCCTCTACCATGAGGCCAGGTAACGGCGTGCCTCACCCGACACCTTTTCACCTCCGCCTTAACCCGGCGCCTTTTCACCTCCGCTTTAACCCGGCGCCTTTTCACAGCCGCTTTAGCGCAGAATCTGTCACTGCTGAGCTACAGCACAGTCAGTCCATGTGAGGCACAAACGGCTGGTGCCTCTCCGCACGTCTCTTCTCAGTATTTGAACAGTAACAGTGAAAATTCAGTGATTTTGAATAAAAAATTAAAATGGCAAAGTCTTTGATGACAGATGAGGCCGTGCCTCAACTGCCTCTAGTGACCGCACATCACTGCTATATACAGTCTGTTATTACATAGATAAACTATATCCAGTCTGAAATTACATAGAGTATTATCTGTTATTTCGTAGACTATATACAGTTTCTGTGTCCGAAATGTAAAGGTCAGTGGACAGTTTTGGACAGTTTTTATGAACTATTTCTTGCCAGTACAATAATGTTAATATAAGAATATAATATAATATCTATCTTAAGTTACAGACACATATTCATGAATGACAGCATGAAATGGCCCAAGGTATGGATCAAAGGTGAAAGGTCATTGCATAACAGCTCCTGCCCTACTAAATAACCAAGAAAACAAATGTTGAATCAGTTTTAACAGATGTTATATGAGCAAGCAATCTGAGCAAAGTTGAATATTTAAAGTTCAAATAGTGAATATTCAAATACAGTGGTCCCTCGCTCTGTCGCGGTTCACTGTTCGCGGCCTCGCTGTTTCGCAGATTTTTTTTTTTTTTAATAGTGTAACATTGTGTTCTGTGTCCTGATTGGCTAAGAGACTGTAAACCTTTGCCGATTTATGTGGCATTTCCAAGAGAATAAGAATCCTTAACTTGCTACGTTAATGCTACGTAAGAAGGAACTCTCGCCTCGGGACACGGGATAAGTTCGGGATATGTCCTTTTCTCCGGAGCTCCGGATTATTAAAGACCGTGACACATGCATACGTGGATACGCAAACTATCGGGAGTGACCGCGTTCTTATGGGTGAGTCATATTATCAGATTATTTCTGCATCTATTTCGGCACTAAACCAGGACTAAACCAAGACTAAACCAGGACTAAACCGGGTCTAAAACAGGATTAAACTGGGACTAAACCAGGACTAAACCAAGACTAAGCCAAGACTAAACCAGGTCTAAACCAGGACTAAACCAGGACTAAACCAGGACTAAACCGGGTCTAAAACAGGATTAAACTGGGACTAAACCAGGACTAAACCAAGACTAAGCCAAGACTAAACCAGGTCTAAACCAGGACTAAGCCAAGACTAAACCAGGACTAAACCGGGTCTAAAACAGGATTAAACTGGGACTAAACCAGGACTAAACCAAGACTAAGCCAAGACTAAACCAGGTCTAAACCAGGACTAAACCAGGACTAAACCAGGACTAAACCGGGACTAACCAAGCACTAAACCAGGACTAAACCAGGTCTAAACCAGGACTAAACCAGGTCTAAACCAGGACTAAGCCAAGACTAAACCAGATCTAAACCGGGTCTAAACCAGGACTAAACCGGGACTAAACCAGGACTAAACCAGGACTAGACCAAAACTAAACCAGGTCTAAACCAAGACTAAGCCAGGACTAAACCAGGACTAAGCCAGGACTAAACCGGGACTAAACCAGGACTAAATCGGAACTAAACCAGGACTAAACCAGGACTAAACCAGGACTAAACCAAAACTAAACCAGGTCTAAACCAAGACTAAGCCAGGACTAAACCAGGTCTAAACCAGGACTAAGCCAGGACTAAACCGGGACTAAACCAGGACTAAACCAGGTCTAAACCAGGACAAAACCAGGACTAAACCAGGACTAAACCAGGTCTAAACCAGGACTA
>JAVJIX010000069.1:2715000-2730000 GCA_036785185.1 Paratrypauchen microcephalus
AGGTCCCGGTTCGATGAAGCCATCAGGACAACATCATCTGCAAACAGCAGAGATGAGATCCTGTGGTTCCCAAACCAGATCCCCTCCAGCCCCTGACTGCGCCTAGAAATGCTGTCCATAAATATAATGAACAGAACCGGTGACAAAGGGCAGCCCTGGCGGAGTCCAACATGCACCGGAAACAGGTCCGACTTACTACCGGCAATGCGAACACAGCTCCTGTTCTGGTCATACAGGGACCGAACAGCCCTTAGTAAAGGGCCCTGAACCCCGTACTCCCAGAGCACTCTCCACAGGACCCCACGAGGGACACAGTCGAATGCCTTCTCCAGATCCACAAAGCACATGTGGACTGGTTGGGCAAACTCCCATGCACCCTCGAGCACCTGATGGAGAGTATAGAGCTGGTCCAGTGTTCCCCGGCCGGGACGAAAACCACACTGCTCCTCCTGAATCCGAGGACTATCGGTCGAATTCTCCTCTCCAGCACCCTGGAATAGACCTTACCGGGAAGGCTGAGGAGTGTGATTCCCCGATAGTTGGAACACAACCTCCGGTCCCCCTTCTTAAACAGAGGGACCACCACCCCGGTCTGCCAGCCCAGAGGTACTGTCCCCGAGCGCCACGTGATGTTGCAGAGACGTGTCAGCCAAGACAGCCCTACAACATTCAGAGACTTAAGATACTCAGGACGGATCTCATCCACCCCCGGGGCCTTGCCACTAAGCAGCTTTCCAACCACCTCAGTAACTTCAGCCAGGGTCATGAACGAGTCCGCCTCCGAGTCTCCAGCCTCTGCTTCCTCCTCGGAAGACGTGATGGCGGGATTGAGGAGATCCTCAAAGTATTCCTTCCACCGTCCGATAACATCCCCAGTCGAGGTCAACAGCTCCCCACCCGCACTGTAAACAGTGTTGGTGAAGCACTGCTTCCCCCTCCTGAGGCGCCGGACGGTTTGCCAGAATTTCTTTGAGGCTGTCTGATAGACCTCCTCCATGGCCTCTCTGAACTCTTGCCAAACCCGAGTTTTTGCCTCTGCTACCATCCGGGCTGCAGCACGCTTGGCCCGCTGGTACCTGTCAGCTGCCTCAGGAGTCCCATGGGCCAACAAGGCCCGATAAGACTCCTTCTTCAGCCTGATGGCATCACTTACTTCCGGTGTCCACCACCGCGGGTTCGGGGATTGCTGCCACGACAGGCACCACAGACCTTACGACCACAGAGTCTGAGAACAAAGCCCATTCGGACTCTATGTCTCCAGCCTCCCCCGGAATCCAGGAGAAGCTCTCCCGGAGGTGTGAGTTGAAGGTCCCCCTGACAGAGGGCTCTGCCAGACGTTCCCAACAGACCTTCACGATATGCTTGGGCCTGCCAGGTCTCTCCGGCTTCCTCCCCCGCGAGCGGACCCAACTCACAACCAGGTGGTGATCAGTTGACAGCTCTGCCCCTCTCTTCACCCGAGTGTCCAAGACACGCAGCAGGAGGTCAGATGACACGACAACAAAGTCAATCATCGACTTCCGTTCTAGGGTGTCCTGGTGCCACGTGCACTGATGGACACTCTTGTGCTCGAACATGGTTTTCGTTATGGACAAACTGTGGCTAGCACAGAAGTCCAATAACAGAACACCACTCAGGTCCAGACCAGGGAGGCCGTTCCTCCCAATCACCCCTCTCCAGGTGTCATTGTCGTTGCCCACGTGGGCATTGAAGTCTCTCAGGAGAACAACGGAGTCCCCGATCGGTGCACTGTGCAGTACCCCTCCCAGGCACTCCAAGAAGGTGTACTCCCGTAGGCCGACACAACAGTGAGAGACCTGTCCCCGACTCGAAGGCGCAGGGACGCGACCCTCTCATTCACCGGGGTGAACTCCAACACTCGGCGGCTGAGCTGTGGGGCAATGAGTAGGCCCACACCGGCCCGCCGCCGCTCCCTGCGGGCAACGCCAGAGAAATGGAGAGTCCAGCCCCCTCAAAGAGTTGGGGTCCAAAGCCCAAGCTATGCGTGGAGGTGAGGCCGACTATATCTAGTCGGTATACCTCTCGCACAAGCTCAGTCTCCTTCCCCCCCAGCGAGGTGACATTACATTTCCTCAGAGCAAGTCTCCATGTCCGGAGATCCGGCCGCCGAGGCCCCTGCCTTTGACTGCCTCCCAGATCTCTTTGCACCCAGCCCTTATGGATCCTCCTGCGGGTGGTGGGTCCACAGGAACAAGTGGTCTGGTGGCCTGGCCTTTCGCCCGTGGGGAAAGGCCCGGCCACCAGACGCTCGCTGGCGAGCACTCACGACAGGTCTGGCTCCAGGGTGGGGCCCAGGTAACTCCAGTCCGGGCAATGTATCTGGCCTTGTTTTATGTCTTGACATAAGGGCTTCTGAACCGCTCTTAATCTGACCCGTCCCCCAGGACCTGTTTGCTTTGGGTGACCCTTTCAGGGGCATAAAGGCCCCGACAACATAGCTCCCGGGATCATTCGGGCACTCAAACCCCTCCACCACGTTAAGGTGGTGGCTCAAGGAAGCTAAAGTTTTGAATGCAAAACCCTGGTTGTATTATACAGCAGCAGGTGTGTGTGTCCTTTTCTTAGAACAGGTGAGTTTGTTTGGCCACATCTGCAGTGGACGCGTGTTTGCGTTTGTGTTTGTGGAAGCTTCCATCCCCATGTGTGAGGCACTGCTCAGACATTTAATGTAGCCTACACATTTATGCAGCACCTGGAGGAGTCTGAAAACTCCATCATAATGACTCTGACCAATCCTCAAATGAGCTCATGCTGTTACACCTCTGCTCTGAGAAAGCAATAGGCACAGAAACTCCACACTTTTTGAACTTTATTATTATAATTTTTTTTGTATCCAGTTTTTCTTTTAAACTATGGGCCGAATAATATTTGTGTCAATTTGTGGCTCAAATTGTAATTATCCAGCGTAATATGTACAGCTCCTATCTAAACTCCTCATTAAACACTACCAGTCCAAGGTTTGGACTTTCCTCTCATTCAGTGTTTTTTTTATATGTTTAATTTAAATTGAGGAAAAAAATAAATTAAAATACATGACATCACAAGGTGGATTATAATAATCAAGGGTTACTCAAACATGTGTGAAACTAACCACAACTGCAGGTCTGTTTTTGAGGAGGGAACAACATTAGAACATAGATCAGAAAATAACACAATATGGCTCTTTAATATCCAACATATCCAAATTTATAACTGGAATTAATTATGAAATGAGCTGGTTCATAACATAAAGCTCAAGAGAGTCAGTGTGATTGAAATTTATATTGTGGAAAGATTTCTCTGTCTTTGTGTAAATGAATGTGATTTCTACCTAAGACCAGACACATCATTACCACATTACCACAACTGCAGCGCCTCTGCTTCTGTGCTCCTGGGCTCACTTGTTCAACAGTAACTGCCCTTTATGAAGGAGTGAATGTGAGAGTGAATTGTGCATTATCCCTCTTCAGGCCCATAGTGTATGTTTAAAGGCTCCATATTGTAATAGTTGTGTGTTCTCTCACCAGGGCAGAGGACCCTTCAGCAGAACATGAGAAAAGACGGTGAGTTTTATATAAAGGATAATGGAACAATTGTCATATTTATTAAATTACAGTGGTACCTCACCTTACGAAAGACCCTACATATGAAAAATCCAAGTTACGAAACGCCTTCACGTCAAATTTTGGTCTCTAGATACGAAAGAAAATTCAAGTTACGAAACGCGAAATCTCAAAAATTCAATTAATGCACGCTCAGATGCACACCCCAAAACGTAAATACACTTTATCAACACACACGGGGTTAGGTTCCAGAGGTGGCCCGCGGTGGGAGAGGTCCACGAGGTAGGACAACTTTGTATTTTGCAATTGTTCTACATGTTTTAGGGCTGTAAATGCCTCACCACACACATTCTACGCTTTTCTCAGACTGGAGTTGGGCTTTTCTCGCATTTCTCTCGCGTTTGAACACTCGAACTTTCATAGATTTTCAATGGAATGTGTTGATAGTGAAGCGTGGGGGTAGACACGGCTCAATATAGCGCCGAACGCGCGAGGGGAGCGGAGATACAGGATTACTATCAACAACAGGGTAAAACTCACCTGTCTCACGACGGTCTAAACCCAGCTCACGTTCCCTATTAGTGAGTGAACAATCCAACGCTTGGTGAATTCTGCTTCACAATGAAGGAAGAGCCGAAGGATCAAAGGATCGAAGGATCAAAAAGCGACGTCGACACGCCGCGGGATGGTGCCTCCCCCTTGGGGCCGCGGGCCCGTGCGGCTCGGCCCGCCCGCGCGGGCCAAGCACGGGATGATTTAATCCTGGTCTGGTCCCGGTTTGGTCGGGTCTGGACCTGATCCGGTCCTGGTTTAGACCTGGTCTAGACCTGGTTTAGTTCTGGTCTAGACCTGGAAGTCACATAGAACCAGAGCCCGCCCCGAGCGAGACCCCCGGTCTTGCCCGCCGATAGAGCACCTTTCTCGGCCTCTTAGCTCACAGTGTCAGCCCCCCGGCTCTGGAAGTCACATAGAAGCAGAGCCCGCCCCGCCCCGCTCTTATTCCCGCAGAAAGAGTGCCTTCTCGGCATCTTAGCTCTAGCGCGGAATGCGCAAGGAGCGCGGAGACACGAGCAACGCGCTCCTCCAACGGCACTGCCATGTCCCGGGATAATCCTGGTTTAGTCCAGGTCCAGTCCAGGTTTAGACCTGGTTTAGTTCTGGTCTAGACCTGGTTTATTCCAATCAGGACGCAGACCACAAATGTTACACTATAAAAAAAAGTTACACTATAAAAAAAACAACCTTGGAACGGATCAGGCCTTTTCCATTGAAAAAGATACTCAACTTACGAAAAATTCACGTTACGAAACCACTTCTGGAACGAATTAATTTCGTAAGGTGAGGTACCACTGTACAAACACATTGGACTTGTCTTTTATGTTTACATTTTGCCTTTTGGTTCTCATGCTGATGAGTTCCAATGAGTTCTTACTGTAGACTCTACGGACTGTGACTGTGTGGACTCACCACCCCCGCGGGGATCCATGGGGGCCGGGGCGCTATGATCTGTAATTTTTTGTTTATTGTTTCACCAAATCCTCAAATTCCCCACCTTTAGTTTTGTTTTAGTAGATTTATTTAACTTTTTTTCTTCACTTAATAATTGTTCAATAATTGTTATTCACTTAATGCGTATATTCTTCATATATTTAATGTCTTCTGTATGTCGTAGAAAGTGTAGTGTAGTGTAATGTAGAAAGTGGTAACAGAATAGAAACAAATCATGAGCACCAGACAGAAGTTTGGACACACATGTTTTTTTTTTTTTTCTTAATACTTTATATTTTTGATACATACAGAAGACATTAAAATTATGAAGTAAGATATATGGAATTATGTAGCAAAGAAAAAAATGTAATAACTTTAAAAAATATTTTTTGACAAAGCAAAAGGTGGGTGATTTGAGGATTTGGTTACTCTAGGATCGAAGCAGCAAGAAAGCTAACCACTCTGCTACATGTTTGGAGACTGTGTACATATAACATCAGATGTGGTGTACAAACTTCACACCTTATTGATGGTGTTGAATGAAAAGTGGAAGTATCTAAAATGAGGCTGTACAAAAAAGCGTATCAGGAAAAGCATCTTTAAACAAACCTGGTCTCCGTCAGTGTGGCCTGAGCGTGGGGCAGATACAGATCACAGATGGGTGAGAGCACAGGCCTACGTGACTCACAGCACCTTTAATCTCATCACGGGAGTCTGGCAGCCGTCACACCTCTGCACTGTCTGCTCCGTGGGCAAAGACCAAGTCTGCTCTCAGCACCGTGGGACTTAAAGCAGCACTGTGGAGCTTCTCTACTGGAGGTTTTGTAGTGGACTAAGGGAGTGTGACGTCATCCACAGTGTTTGGCTTGAGCAAAATGAAACTCACGAGGCTAGCAGTTATTAGAGGCCAATTTGAAGTCGAGTTCCAGATTAAGAATAGGCATTAATTTACAGACAAAAGAGTGAAATAAAAACCTGAGGATCATGTAGGATCAGTATTTACAAAGACAATAAAGTGAATTGGAGCCAGAGTCAATGGAGCCAGAAGAGTGCTGATGCTCACTTCCTGTTTGGAATGTGGCAGCTAGCAGGTTAGCTATGTCCATTTGTAGAGCATTAAACTTACCTTAAAAAAAAGCAGATGTTGTGCTGTGCAGGTCTAGTTACATATACTAAATTATATTATATTCTTTGCAATAAACGCCAAAAAACAAAAAACTAATTCAGTAATAAAGAAATAAAGTGCCACTCTGAGGAACATTCCAAGCAAAGCAATACCATTTCCATGGACATGAGCAGGTGACACACCCTCCATTTAAAAAAAATACACAATACACCTTTAAAAAGCATTTACTTCCATGATTATAACTCATGTATTCATGTATTTAATGACACGTTTGTGTGGGTTATTCAAATCTATACAAACACTGTGAACTATATTTACTTTCATTATGTTTTAATGTTATTTTTTATGTTAAAATTACACTGTATATTGCAGGTTGCCAGATTGCAGAATTTGACTGTGCTACCAACTAAAGCCACCAGATGTCACTGTAACCCAACTCATACAACTCATGATTATTCATCAATAGGAAAAAACGAGGAAGATGCAGAATTTGGGAGAGATGTTTTGCTGTGTTAATTTAGGATTGTGAATAACAATAATAATATGTTCATCTAGACTTTAAAGATCTCTTAACAGTTTGTGCATTCTTCATTCACTCCACACTGAGTGGTGAGATCCTATTGTAGCCGCAGTTGCCCCGGGGCACACTGACAGAAGCACAGCTGCCAATCTGCACCATCAGCCCCTCCCACCACAAACAACACTCACGCACTCACCACATTCATACTAGGCAATGTGGGTGAGGTATGTTGCCAAACAGTTTTTGTCACTGGTGCTAAGCAGGCCTGGACCTGATTAGCTCCTGAGATCTGATGAGATCATGCTTTGACAAGCAGGTCCTACTCTGTGTCCATCAGGACTTAACAAGGCTCAAACTTCTACGTGACCATGACATGTGGCTGTGCCCTGATAACCAGCCCCCTCCTCCTCCTGTTCTCAGTCCAGGATGCACATAGAACGTGAGCACAGAGGTGAACAGACCTCACATTCTTCTTATGCAATCTCCCTGTGAAACAAAGCAGTGATGTAAGTGGCCCCCAAACATCATCTGGACAGCACACACACACGCACACACACACAGTAACATGTCCACTGTTGTGTACCTGTCCATGTGTTCTCAGGTCAGTGTCAGGGGCCTGCTCCCGAAGTGCGCTCTGTCTCTGTGTGTTTTGGATCAGTGAAGTCGGAGTCGACATACAGTATAGCCTAAAGCAGACCATGCAGATCAGACTAAAGAGAAATCTCCTCTTTGTTCGGACAACCTGAGCTGGAGGATTTAGATTGGGGGACTGTTCATTATGATTAAAGGAGGCTATTTTCTGATCTGTTATAATGTTTTTTCCTCATCACAAACATACCTGGAGTTGTGTTTTGTTTCATTCACACATGTTGACACACAAATCCTGCATATTGAGACTGAGTTCTTCTTCTCTCAGTCAAAAAAACACTTCCACCTTGTGATGTCATGTGGTAATACAGGAAGTGCTCCACTGTGTTTTTAACTCCATACACCTTCACTAAAATCATTTTGATAATTGGGCGGCACGGTAGCTGAGTGGCACGCTTCACAGCAAGAAGGTTCCAGGTTCGATCCCCAGGTTTCCTCCGGGCACTCCGGTTTCCCCCATCAACCCAAAACATTCTCCACAGGTAAAAATCCTCCAGCTTAGGTCCTGACCAAGCCTAAGCACAAACAAACAAAGAAACAAACAAACAAAAAACACATTTTGACTGTGAGCGGGGTTGCCTCTCCACAGACCTGACCTGTAACTTGGTCTGATTTGGTCTCCATGAAGATAGAAAGGTTTAATACCGTACTGTGAAACATTCCAGACAAAGCAAAAACATCTCCGTAGAGAAAAGCATATGCCTGATCCTCCACCAGAAAAGTTCCACAGTGCACCTTTAACAATAATATTCTTAAAGGAGAATTAACGTTTTTTTACAATCTGAGCCTTATTTCGGTAATAAAACAAGTTGTTTTACTCACCCATAGCACTTTGGTGTCATATGGAGCATTTCCGGAGATGTTTTAGATTAGCGATAGCCGTAGCGCTAATATATGCCCCGAGCGGTCTCCAAATAACACAAACTTTAGCACTTTTGAAATCATAGAAGCTCAATGTCTTAGTCTACGCTTTCGTTTGAGTCAAAAGTGGCCTGTAATCCGAGATTTATCCATAGTTTACAGCTTTGCGTTTCATGTTTGGGTCCCGGGAGCTGAGGGCGAAATAAACTGTGACTCCGCACATGAGCACTGGCGTCCTCATCTACTCGAATCTATGGATAAATCTCGGATTACAGGCCACTTTTGACTAAAACGAAAGCGTAGACTAAGACATCGAGCTTCTATGATTTGAAAAGTGCTAAAGTTTGTGTTATTTGGAGACCGCTCGGGGCATATATTAGCGCTACGGCTATCGCTAATCTAAAACATCTCCGGAAGTGCTCCATATGACACCAAAGTGCTATGGGTGAGTAAAACAAGTTGTTTTATTACCGAAATAAGGCTCAGATTGTAAAAAACGTTAATTCTCCTTTAAAACAGTAGTAGAACAGGTCTCTTCTCGATCTGAGACAGGTCCAAATTTAAAGCAGGTCTTAATACAGTCATCTCACTGAAGTGTGTTTGACATGCACTGCCCCCTCCTGGACACTGGGGGAGAGAGAGGGGCCCTGTGTGGTACTTCAGGCTCCACATGTCTTCAATTAAAGGCAAAGAAAAGGCGGCGTACGGTGCCTCCATGTGGTTCTGTTTAGAGCAGGTGAAACAATGTAGGAAAGTATAGCCCTGTCAGCCCCTGCATTCCTCCGGTCTGTACAGAACTGTGGCTAAATCTGGACCAGGGTGAGTCCTGCAGGGAGTGGTCCTGAGGGGAGCGGGAATAAAAATATATCTTTGGTTTATTCATCTCAATTATTTTCTCGCATGGAACAAAATTCAAGTTGGCAGTATTGTAAGTTTTTAGATCTTGTCATGAACTTTGGTGTATATTGAGACTGATCAACTAAAGGGGAAATAGTACACAGAATTAACTCCTTGTTTTATTTTACGTGATTCATGATTGTTTGTGTAATCTTAGTTGTTGGTCAGTTGAGGCACCATTGCTGTGGAAAATTCCTGTTTTCATCTACCCCCTATCCTTGCCCGCAACTCCGTATTTACCTGTGATTCCTGAAAAATGATTCCTTCTGAAGTGAAATTACTTGGACACAGTAGTTCACACAAGACAATATATTATAATAACAAAGAGTAAAAATATAAATGGTAATAATACATTCTAAATAGCAAAAGACTGGTGTCAAATAAGGCATAATTATATAAATGTATAAGTACAAGTGAAAATTCAAAAGTTGCATATCCTTTCATTTAAAAAATACATTATTTGAAATAGTGTAAGTTTCTTGTATTGCCCTGAATGTTCCAGTGTGCAACATTAAACTTTATATATCTCTCTCTGGTAAAAGGACACCCCACTTCCTGTAAAAAGAATACATGTTTTTCAAGGTATTTTGAAATGTGTCATTGAATAGTTACCATGGCATGAAATTTTCACTTTCTGAGGTTTTTGAACGTTAATGTGAGCTCCCCTACCCTGTTTAGCCCCCCATGGTTAAAAGTTGTCTAAATGTCTAAACTGAGCATTTGCGATCCTTTTCTGCGTTACAAAAAATCGGAGCTCAAACGGGCGAGTTTGAACAAGGCACCTTATTGACGTCAGATCGAAAAAAGAAATGCAAATGCAGTTCCACCCCCGTCTGTCTGTACTCAGCGTCTCTGTAAATCACGCCCAGAGAGTTTGGACTGCGAATGCGCTAGGCAATGAGAAATGCATTTTTTTATTTGCCTGGAGGCACGTCCGAGTGTTTCTAGGCTCGGAAGTCCTTTATCTGAGCCTCTGGACCTTTGAACAGCAGTGGTTTAATTTTATTGTATGTGGAAATGTGTTTATTTTCCAATGGAACACTTCAAATCTCTCCCTCGTGCAAAAACAAGGAAATGGATCAGCTGTGGGCTCTGAGCTCTGAGCGGAGTTTGGCCACGCCCCCATCCTCTACTATTGGCCAGCAATTTTCTCCTCATTTGCATTCAAGCAACAACTCCCAGAATAAAGAGTTTGAGAGAGATATTTATGACTCTTTCTCATCTTATCTCTGTTTCTCATGCACTGAGTGTTGATTTTGAAGAAGGATTCATTTACAGTATTATGGAACCATTAAGGAGCCATATAAAAGCATCAAGAAGTACCATGTCATGGGATCTTTAACATTAATGCCATACTGTGGAACATTACAGGCAAAGCAATAACCTTTCCATGAAGACAAGCAATTAGTGGACCTCACACCAGAAAGTTACATACTGTAATGAACTTTTAATAGAAGAAATACTGCTGTACTATACGAGTTATAGCGTTAGTGTATGAGCCCTGTGTGTGAGGTACCCTGAGATACTCTTGGACAGTGCCACACATTTCCACTGCTGTTTCTGAGATCACGGCTGCAATAACAAGGCCCAAAGATGAAGTTAAAATATGGAACAATCCAATCACCATCCAACCAGTACGAGAGCCATGCAATCACAGACCTAATACACTCAAATGGCCTATTTCCTGACATTAGCAATCAGAGCACAGCGCAGATCATAAGCCCATAAAGTCTGTACTGTGAGAGTGAGGCCCGGGTCCACTGGCTCATTACAGCACAGGGCCCTGGAACACTGACCCCACCTCACATCTCACTCCAAATGCCCGGTATTCAAACCCAACGGATAGTTGTTACACGTGCAGAAAAATCACCTGACACATACTTTACAGTGTGATATAATTGGAGCTGAACACAGTCGCACATTGGCACCTGGACCCAGACCAGTGCTGGAGAAATGCTATGTGGGTTTCAAGGGTTTTAAAAGTGAATGAATAAATGAAAAAGGGGTTTTGATATTAAATTTTACCATTTTAAAGTTGTATTCTCACATACCACCACTAGATGCTATCTATATTACTGCTGTCTGACGGTGTGCCAGCTCTGGCCTGACAGAAGAAGAGCAGAGAGCACAGGTGAGGGTAGTGGGCGCAGGTAAGGGAAGCAAGGGGAACACCTTTCATCTGCCATCTATTGGTATAAAAAAAACAACAACAAAAGACTTACAGATGGTAGTTTTAAAGGAGAATTAATGTTTTTTTTTACAATCTGAGCCTTATTTCAGTAATAAAACAAGTTGTTTTACTCACCCATAGCACTTTGGTGTCATATGGAGCACTTCCAGAGATGTTTTAGATTAGCGATTAGCGATTAGCGATTAGCGATTAGCGATTAGCGTTCTCGGGGCATAGAGCATGTAATATATGCCCCGAGCGGTCTCCAAATAACACAAACTTTAGCACTTTTCAAATCATAGAAGCTCAATGTCTTAGTCTACGCTTTCGTTTGAGTCAAAAGTGGCCTGTAATCCAAGATTTATCCATAATTTACAGCTTTGCGTTTCATGTTTGGGTCCAGGGAGCTGAGAGCAAAATAAGCTGTGACTCCGCACATGCGCACTGGCCTCCTCATCTACTCGAAACTATGGATAAATCTCGGATTAAAGGCCACTTTTGACTCAAACGAAGGCGTAGACTAAGACATTGAGCTTCTATGATTTGAAAAGTGCTAAAGTTTGTGTTATTTGGAGGTCGCAAACGTTGTAAAAAACGTTAATTCTCCTTTAATTACATTCATTAAAGTATTTTTTTCTGAAAATGAAACAAAAAATGAAATAAAAATCAATCATAATGATGAATCATAAAACTATTGCTAAAACACATTTCTGTCAGCTAAAATATGACTTTTATTGAATAATAACTGAATGAATGAGAGGGATGAGTGGAGACAGCTTCAAGTTCCAAACCAGATAAAATAAAAACTCAACTTCCAAAGACTGACCAACGAGGAAGTGTAACACACATTTTGGTTTTGTGGTTGACTAAAACCATCATGATTTAGTTGACTCATTTAGCATGACATTGTCAAAGACTTGAATATGACTTGGAAAAAAAAATGTAAACAGTCTTTTTTGATAAGTGCTAGTGGTCGAAGGGGCTGTAGATGTTGTAGAAGTTTTCAGCTTGTCCAAGAAAGGGTAGAAGTAAAAGGCTGGAGACCAACTGGATGTCTTAAGCAGGAGAAATTTATTTATACCATCAGTAATACAGGCCCGGAGGGAGTTGAAAAGTTAACATAGTATGATTTCAAAAGTGAACATGGTATGATCTTTGAGCATTTAAGCCCCTTAAAGGGACAGTGTGTAAGATTTTTACCCGTTAATTACTGAAATTGAAGATACCCATTCAAAAATACATCGTTTTCCAAGCCTTTTCACTTCCATCATGAAATCAAAGTATTCTTTTGGACTTAGATATAGTCACATAAAAGGGGGATCTTCCCCATGCAGAGGCAGCCATTTTGAATACGAGAGCCGCAGAAGGACATTTGGGCTCCGCCTTCGGCAAGGCTCGTGGTTTTGGGTAAACAACAAAGCATGCTGCCGGATCAGACTCGTAATGGATCTAACACATGTTTTGGACTAAATTGTTTTACTGGATTTTATTCGCTGGATCCTTACGGACAAATTGAGAGCAAGTTTATGGTGAAATACAGAGTTTGACCTGTGCAAAGCATTCTAAGGTAAGCTAACCTCGTTTTGTGCTTTTCCGTATAAAATCCACATGTGCTCGGGGAGTGATTGTTTTGCAGGGAAATGAATTGCATAGTCAAAAAGAGGATACTGTAAGGTTTCATTTGATGTGTAGAGTGTCATGGTACATGATTGGGAATGTGTGTTTTCATGAGAGAAAAAAAAAAAAATGGGACCGTGCAGCGCGCGGGTCCCTCGAGGTCTGCCGTAGCTAAAACAGAAAGTGCAATAGCGACTATCCACCTATGCGCTACGAATCCTACACACTGGGGCTTTAAAGGAGAATTAATTTTTACAATCTGAGCCTTATTTCGGTAATAAAACAAGTTGTTTTACTCACTTTGGTGTCATATGGAGCACTTCCAGAGATGTTTTAGATTAGTAATCTCCTTAATGTGAGTTCTCGGGGCATATGTTTGCAGTCTCCAAATAACACAAACTTTAGCACTTTTCAAATCATAGAAGCTCAATGTCTTAGTCTACACTTTCGTTTGAGTCAAAAGTGGCCTGTAATCCGAGATTTATCCATAGTTTCGAGTAGATGAGAACGCCAGTGCGCATGTGCGGTGTCACAGTTTATTTCACTCTCAGTTCCCGGGACCCAAACATGAAACGCAAAGCTGTAAACTATGGATAAATCTCGGATTACAGGCCACTTTTGACTCAAACGAAAGCGTAGACTAAGACATCGAGCTTCTATGATTTGAAAAGTGCTAAAGTTTGTGTTATTTGGAGACCGCTCAGGGCATATATTAGCGCTACGGCTATCGCTAATCTAAAACATCTCTGGAAGTGCTCCATATGACACCAAAGTGCTATGGGTGAGTAAAACAACTTGTTTTATTACCGAAATAAGGCTCAGATTGTAAAAAATATTAATTCTCCTTTAAGCCCCTTAACTATGCTTCCGTTGGAGGAGGTTTATAAAGCAAGTGTGGTGAGACTATGAAGGACAGTAGGCACCGGTTAGAGGACATTGAGGATAAATTGCTTAAATTCTCTTACAATTTCTCTTACAGTAGACACAAAAATAATGGCAGCTATGTTTTTCTTATGTCTACTCCAGGGCAGCTGTGGCTACAAAACTTACCAGTGTGAGGTGAGGAATATTGCATAACGCACTGACTAATGTGTGAACTCAGTATTATTATTTAGAAATGATTTTAAGACCCGTTAAATGCAACGTTTTGAGAACTTTTTTTCCCATTCAAAAGATATATTATTTTGTTTAAAATATTAATCACTATGGCAATGGTCCTAATTTTTCATCATTCTGAAGCCTGTAGATCAGGGGTGTCAAACTCATTCTGGTCCGGGGGCCGTATCCAACCTACTTTGGTCCCAAAGGGGCCGGATCAGAAAACTCATGGCAAATACCCCAAAAATATCAATAAGTCCAAATATTTGTGCAGAGAAACGCAAATCTTTTAGACTGCTGTTTCTTCAGTCTCAGCAATAATTCGTTTATCTTCTGTCTTCTCAATTCTCCGTTCAAGTTATTGTATTGTTCGAAATGCTGTGTCTCGTAGTGGCGTTTAAGATTGTATTCCTTGAGCACCTCCACTTGTTGCAAACACACCAAGCACACAGGTTTCTCATTCACCTCCGTGAATAAATAGGAATTAGTCAATTTTTCTTGGAAAATCCTGCACTCGGTGTCCACTTTTCTCATTTTTGATATTTTGCTGATGAGGGTGTCACGGTCAACAGTCAAAACGATGGTCCTTTAAGAGCGTTTGGAAAGAGGCAAGTCTTCATTTGTGCTGTTCTGAGAAAAGCAGTAAAGTGGTGCAGAAAATTACCAATATTTTAATAGAAAATTAAAATATTTTAATAGAAAATCAGCCGAGGGCCAGATTAAAGGTCTTGGAGGGCCGGATCTGGCCCCCGGGCCGCATGTTTGACACCCCTGCTGTAGACGGTTTAGACCTGGTTACTCGTATTGGTCTACTACCCTCTGCTCATTTTCACAAATAGTTCTTGGTGTGAAAAGTTTAAAAATCACTGATGTTGACTTTTATAATGTGCCCATGCAGACGGTGTGCGGAAGAAAAACTATATTTACAGTAAGAATGTGTGAGCTAATGCCCCGAGCACGTCCTTGTTAGCAGAGTTTAACCGACACTCGCTGGGCTCCGACCCAAAGTTAA